>JAWPHD010006385.1:0-145796 GCA_037043455.1 Cyrtodaria siliqua
CAGTATATACAATATGTAGCGGCGGTACAAATACATTCAAAGATCGCGAAACTGTACAGTTCTGGTCAATTGAGTATTCGGTCAGCGTTAATTGAGTATTCGGTCATTTTGTATAAATTATTCTACGAAATTGTGTGACTAACGAAAAGTGTCATTGTTTTTTCGTGCTTGACATAAATATCGTTTGTATAAATAAATTGAAATTTACCCCATACAACATGTTTATGTTTGCCTCATGCCAAACATATAATCAACGTCTAGGGCATATTAATTCTCAAATACACTCAGGAGGAAGGCCTTGTAAAGCCCTTGTAAAATTGCGAAGCAAGCTTCAAAGAAATGCCCAGGAAAGAACAAGCAAGCACGAGCAATGTGGTAGTAGGTTTTATTTACTGAGTTTGTTTATGGCTTACTGCTCACATATATTGTTAATTACGCTATGGTTTCAACATTATTCGGTTTGTTATGATTGGTAAATTCCACGGACCGAAACACTTTAATTAAGAATATTCCAGACTATTTATAAGAAAACAGAACGTATATCACTGATAGGAATAACGGAGCCTTATGTTAGAAAATATTAATTTCATTCGGCCTAGATCAAAAGATGTCCTTTATTCGAATATCAACATATAATGAGTGTTTGCCTGCAAGCGGGATTGAGTTGGGCGTGATACCATTAATATGAAATATTCAGGAACGTGGGCGTTACAGGTAAGTAACTAATCGTGAGCTGTATGCTCTTTTTTCTTATTGTTGAAATACGAATCATCAAACTTACTCCGAAATAGGTCTCTCATGTTTTTTTTTACATATCACATGATGTAGGTACAAACAACTTGTGCAGCTACAATGTTCAGTACGTGCGCCTTGGACGGACAATGAAAGTTTGTAAAGTTGACCTGCCAGGTTTACACCTACATTGAAAATATATTCACCGGATAAGAAGAAATGTACAATTGCAGTATAAACACCGAGAAAAAAAGACGTATCAACAGGCTATATTTGGCGTAAATGGCATATACGTTCTAATTGACCAATCAATGCTATTTTTAATGGAGATTTTGTAAATGACCGTTAAAGGTTCAGCTCTATTAAAATTACGAATCTATTCAAAAGATTGGCAGAAGAAAGATTGGCACGATATATATATATATATATATAATTATATATATAGTGCGAGATTTAACCACGAGCCTAATCGGAACTGCTTCAACCACTTTCATCAATCGCAACTGCTTCAACTAATTTTTCAAAATTAATTATTTCCGATAATCTACGAAAATGAACGAGTTTGTTCGATTGCCACAAGCGGCAACACAAATTAGGAGGACATATAGGATTGATGGTGTTTCCCTTTGAGGTCGGCTTTGCTTTTAAGAAAGAGCTTCATGCGGTAAACGCAATGAAAATGCCATCCTAAATTGCTTTATATCAATAAACAAAAAAAAGTTGAACGCGGCCAATTTAAAAACACACGAGTAATTCATTAACATTTCATATTGTCTTTCTTCTATATTGTATTTTGTTTCATTTTCCTATTTAGACCGTGAGCCATACACTTTTTTGTTACCATCTCAAGGGACAAATTCTTACTAGTACCATGTTATTGAGTACCTTGTAGAGAAACAAAAAATCCATGATAGCAGTGTGAACAGGGTAGCTGATTCCTGTTATTAGAGTTATCTCCCCCTTTTAAGCAAAACTATTGTTTCTTTAAAAAAATCGATTTCGCTGAAACTAGAAGAGCTACAGGTCTAATATTTTGCACGTATTATACATTTAGGGTCCTCTACCAAGTATTTATAAAATGGTGACCCCAAGGTCAAATCTGACCCAGCCCCGGGGGTAACATTTTTTCATACAGTTATATAGGAAATCTTTAAAAATAAATAATTTTCTCTAAAACTGTAAGAGCTAGAGGTCCCATATTATGCATGAAGCATAAGCTTATGGTCCACTAGCCAGTATGTTAAAATGTTGACCCTGGGGTCATATCTGGCTCCGCCCCAGGGGTCATATATTTACATAGAGCCATATAGAAACATCTTGAAAATCTCTTCTTTAAAAAAAACAAGAGCCAGATGTCTACTATTTTGCATATTGTACAAGCTTATGGTTCTCTACCACTTTTGTTCAAATCGTGACTCTGTGTCCAACTATGGCCCGGTTCTGGGTTATTGAATTGAATTGAATTGGGTTTTACGGCGCACCAACACATGAAAGGTTATATGGCGCCTAACAGGCATGAACATGCCAGGCTCATCCTCCATGTACATCGAGATAAAATATGGAGAATGGGCCTAGGACCTTCTCACCCTGAACTGCAGAGTTGCTGCAAATTCTATTGTAGACACTCCTTTTACACTGGAGCCACGTTTATTGTTTTTCTGCCACTGCTCTTAATGATGTGAGGGGGATGGCACCTGAAACAATGCAGGGGTCATGATGAAGACCTTTAATGAACATGAACAAAAAATGACAAAATGGGGCTCTTTACAAAGAGTTATATAGGAAAGTCCATAAAAAATAATTTCTGATACTACAAGAGCTAAAGGTCTAATACGATGCATGTAGCATAAGAGTATCGATCTCTACCAATTTATTTTGTTCAAATGGTGATATTATGGTCAAGTTTCGCCCGGTCCCGGGGGTCACATATTTACAAAGTGTTATGTAGGATCTTCTCTGAAACTACAAGAGCTAGAGGTGTAATAAGCTACATGTAGCTTAAGATTATTGTCCTGTACCAAGTAATTTAAATGGTGTCCCTTTAATCAAGCCTGGAATCAAATTTGGCCCTGTCCCGGGGTTCACACTTTAACATTGAATTATATAGGAAAACATATACAAACAGCTTCTCTGATACTTCAGGACATAAGTAATAGTTTGCATGTACCATAAGCTTATGATACTCCACCTAGTTTATTCAAATGGCGACAATGGGGTCAAATATGGCCACCACAGGGGTCACAGTTTTACAGGTTTATATAAAGAAATTGTTGTTGTTTCTTAAAACATGAGAGCACTTTGAGACAAGGCGAGTGTGTCTCTTGTTTATGGCTTGAAGTTGTACACTTTTCATAAAATCACTGCAAAAGTTTTATTGAATAAATCCACGAACTAAAAATCACAAAGTAGACCACTGCATTTTCGACAAATTGCAAAAAAAAAAAAGGCATTTTACGGTTTAACTGTTGATTGTTAGGTTTTTGTTATACACATTTTAAATTAACCCGCCAAATTACGACAAAATTACACTACAAAAACAGTTTATCAAACTCTATCCAGGTGTTCATCTCATTTAATAATGCATATGTGACGCTTAAAAGTGTATGTTTATTCATGGGTTTTTGTAATATCCGTAATTAAATAATTGTAAAATGAATTATCCATTATTTTTTTGTCTGGCTGGTTAAAGCTTTTTATATTGTATCTATAGAGTTTTGATTTTTTGATGTAAGCTATGTATATACCTCGTGGTCAGTAGGTTTAGAAACGATGTACATAGGTTGTAAAATGTGGCTGTTGTTGGCGGATAGCTACTTTAACTGCAGTAGCACCTGTATGTCGGATATAGCTTTTAGAGTAAACATCAGTAAACTAACCGTGATCACTAAATGTAATCTATCTCGATGCACTGGGTACCGATTCTTATCTGGAAGCGTTTAACTTTTTTATATCTTATAATTATATATGTTATACTGTCACATTAAGTTATATTATTTAAATCAGATAATATGTACTGCGTATTCTTAATTGTCCTGTTTTATCCCAAGGCTTTAATTGCCAACATTATCAAAACAGCAATGAGCTGGGCATATATAAGGTTTGCAGGCACATTGCAACTCGACATACATGAACTTGATGCTAACTTGCTAGATACGAGATACCGTTGTGAACCCAGCTTCTTGGATATAACATTTATGACGGATTAACATTTTAGTTGTATTTATTTTAATGCAGTCATCCTGCCTGAGCTGATACAGCCTGTTGATGCAGTGGATAGTACGGGGGCTTTAAATTCAGAGGACCTATTTCAAGCACCACCGGAGCCAGTGAATTTTGTCGGTGTGTTCTTGGGCAAGACACTTTTACCCTCATCCGTCGGATGGGGACGTAAACCAGGCGATCCCGTGTATAGCTTGTTTTTTTTCTCCCATCATGTTAAAGAAACATAGGTGTCTATTCGTCAGTAGGGCAGGTTCCTAAATGCCTATATATCAGTCCACTTGCACTTGCATGCGCAAAAGTAGAGTTGAAGCTTACTATCCTAGGTTAATTCCATATCTAAATCAAGTACGGAGAACATCACAACCTATGTTTAGATACATATCCTAAGCAGGTGATATTGTAACAACTGCACCAATACTAACAAATAGTTGCCATGGTAAATAGTTAGTACAGTGATCACCCTAAAGATATTTCTTCGTCGACGCCGTGTGGTTCCCGGGCAACAATATGACCACTGCATATCCAGGCATAGGGGTAAATATTTCCCGAATTCATGTTAATTTTGTCATTTTTGTTCATTATTTTCATCATGAAACCTGTATTGTTTCAGGTGATACTTCAGTGGTGGCAGTGATCGTGGCTCCAGCGAAAAATGGAGTGTTTACTAGAGAATTTGCAGCAACTCTGCAGTTCTGCAGGTAAGAAGGTTCTAGGTACATTCTGCAAATTTTTATCTAGATGTATATATCGTGAGCCGGGTCGAATGTTCATTCCTGTTGGCGCCATATAACATGTTTGTATTGGTGCGCCTTAAAACCCCAATTTAAATCAATTCATCTTCGTCGATTCTTTTTTCAGTAACACTAAAATGGTTCGTGCAAATGCATATACTATTATTTTTACATTTCATATGCAGAATTCGTCATTATGTTGTATATGGGTGGGGTAATTCAGGTGTAAAAATCCTTAAAATATGCAAAAATTGTAATTAAAAAGTATTAAAATAGACAACTTTTAAGATTTTGCGTTGCAATATGCAATGTTAAATTCATGTATTTATGTGTCATACATAATCAACATGTGTAATCATAATAAGTAATGCCATGACATACAACTAAAAAAGACTTTTGTTAAAAAAAAACACGTTAAACCGCACATTTCCTTTATTTAGAATCCTTTGGACTATGTGTCATCTGTGCAATATATGTATATATCAGAACATGTTAATACTATTTATGTTGCAGTTACTTTGAGGAAGGCAAATTATACTTCCAGTTTGGCATGTGTTTCAACTTATCAGGGTTATTCAACACATATGTGCAATTCCATGAACAGTGCTTAGTACTTAATTTCATCAATATATTATAACAATCCCTTATTCATATTATAATATTATTTAAATCATTTAGAAAGGTTGTAAATTACTGATTCTTACAAGTTTACACATATATTGTAAAAAATATTAACTAAACTAAATGCATAAAAATGTGTCAATAGTGGGTGGGGTAAATTGACTTCTAATTTGAAGCAAAATAGAGATATTAAACTGAATTCAATGCTAAAAAAGAGCTTATTTACGCTTTATGTAAATCAATGAATTGTAAACTTGAATGCATCTTTAAAAAGTGCATCAATAATTATTCACACAAGCATGACATTCAAAAATGAACATCAAAAACTTATATGAAAGCGCTACAATGATAACCTATTAATGTTCGATTTATTTTATATAAGCTACCTGTTCCAGATTGCTATCATGGAAAAATGTAATCTATATACATTGCTCTTTTCAAAAAGTGATGGTAGAATTTGTCCCTTGAGTTGGTAACAATATCGAAAATTTTGGGTCCTGGCTCAAGGCCTAATTGTCAATGTGCTGAACACGCTGATGCATTATTAGGGGTGTATTCTTATATAACTAGTATACACTGTGCACTCACCAATATAAGTCATACAGGAAGTAAAGCATTGTGTTATTCATGCCTGGTGTAGTCGAAAGGAGTTCCCAAATTTATAATCCTTTTTTTGTGATAAAAGGCATTTTTTAGTACTTAAGGCCTGTTTTTCTGGCTGAAATGACTTCATTGACTTGTTTGTGAGAGCTCAGACCCATTTGCAGGGTTGTTTGATGAATTTACTTATCAACTTGAAAGTTTTGAAAGTGAAAGTTGAACATATTTAAGAGGTGCCGAATGAATGCCTTTGTTCACGTTGTCAACAAAGATCAGACTTTTATTTTCTTATATGCTACATAACCCCTACTATTCTCAGCCGTTTTCTAGAGAGGAAGGTCTCATGACTAAGAATATGTAAGTGAATCTTAGTTTGAACTGCATTTTGAAAAATGGCTAACTAGAAAGCTTGGAAAACATTGCACAGTACTCAATGGGATTTGTTTTACTTCAGGTACACAATAACACGATTAGCAACTTTGTAACGGCTAATGCCAAACTAATTCCAACTTCCGGAAAGCAAATTACACTGTCAAACGCTGAAGAGCTTTTTAGAAAACGTACTTTTTTGTATAAGTATTATTATTACACGTTCAGGTTGTTATTTCCGCATATTACGCTTTTCTTATCTCAATAGCCGAAGCGAGTACTTTTAAGGAGACTTTATTTTCTTCGGATGGTGGTATCGAACTTGGTTATTGTACGACGTCATTTTCCTATGTATATATAAGCTGTTACTTTGTTACTCAAAAAAATATACAAACTCGATATAATATAGAGTGAAATAAAGTGTTAATGCAATATATTTTAATAATTGCACAGTTGACTGAAATAGGCTTTAGTTGTTCCACAATATCGAGATATTATATATTTTAGTATGAATTGATAATATGTGAACGTATTAAAAGGTTTATTCCCCAAAAACAGACGTATGTGTCCGAGGTAGATAATACCAAATGAAGTTAGGATGGCTTCAGCCAGAAAGAACCGTTAAGGTACATTAACTAGAATGTCGTTGCGATGAAATAACACATAGAGAGAAGTATAAACATTTTTATTACTGACTGGTCATTGGTATAGCTATATTATACTATCAACAATCAAATTAATAATGTTAAAGGCGTATCGTGTATATGTTGGAATGATCATGTTATGTAGATGTTGGAGTGATCAGCATGAACTGTGAGGGGTAGAAAGAAAACTATACATATATAATAAAAATAAAGCCTTGCCGATATACAATTAATATAATAGAATGTATACCTACATGTGAATTATTGTACAGAGTGCCGACAGATGGATGATCCTTCTTGCCCCTCTGTGCAACGTTAGCAGGGAGTGTTTGTCATTATAAACAGAAGTTTTGGAGCTTATAGACAACGTTAAAACATAGTGAGGTTATCGAAAGAACTATTCTACAGTATTTTATTTGAACACGAAAAACATAACGATTTTAAGACTCTATTGTATTGTTTTAGGGCGTCGAGAAAATGTTACCACCCACATATGTAACGATCAGCGTCGAGAAAATGTTACCACCCACATATGTAACGATCAGCGTCGATAAAATGTTACCACCCAATTATGTAACGATCAGTTTTTTTGTCACCCTTCTAAAGAACCTTAATACCTTCTTAAGAGGAACACAACGTTTACATGGTAAATAAAACAATTATTTTTGGCAGCTAAACCTTTCTCAATCCTTCCCGTTTAGCATTAGAAGGAAACAATAATTGCTAAGATGAATGAAGGGCAAGATAATTATGACATCAACAACATAACAGGGTTGAGAATAGAGCTACCGCATTGAAACGGTCAGTGTATATATACATATAGAAACATTTTTCTTTTGAAAACTTATCTGCCCACACTAAGGACTGTTAACTCTGCTGTTTTTGTGATAAAATTGAACTTAATTTCAGTTGACAGCATCTTTCGCGGTTAACAAACATATATGCAATCAACTAGCATTATCCGCGACATAATGTTGTTACAGTATGACATGATTTGGTTGTAATAAGATTACATTTGCCTTAGAGTAAGCTGCCATATTGAATTAGTGTGCGCTTATCAATAACCACTCCAGGCTTTTAGTACTGAGGAATCTGCAGACCAACGATTATAAGCATCTTTCGTGGGTATCCGGTGCAGACATGGAGTTCAAGTTTGTTTGTTTTGATCGGAACAGAGACTCTGCCATTCTTATCTGGATTGATTCTTTTTCTTGCAAATCACTGACATGTGGTGCATTGACGTCGCGGCGAGAATTTTCTAAATGTTATGTTAATCATAATGACGTCATGAACTGTGCCATTTGTTTATGTGCCTGACTGTAATCTTCCTCCATGTTTAAGATAAGATGTTTCATTAAATCTCTTTTGAACAGTTTCATTTGTACGCACTACTGCAATAGTTATGATGCATTACCTTTTCTAAAGACATTATTTTATCACAACAATTCCAGTTCTGAACAAACAATCATATGGCACGATAGTGTATTTGATGTTTCTTGAAAATTACCATCTCTTTAAATACCCCACCCACTAAAACTGCAATGGACACTGATTCATATTTAAGTTAATATAATAACATTATTTAATATGCCTGTCGTATGGAATACTTTGATGCTAACACTCATATTGAGATCAATTATGTTGGGTTTGTGTAGTGCCATGTTATATCAGCATGTGTTTTGTATGCCAGTATATATTGCTAAGTTATTACACTAGTGTAATACGAATTGTATGGACTAGCTGTAGTATACGTCTATAAAATCTCATATCAAACAAACATTCAATAATACCAAAAGTTTAATTTTCATTTCTAGAAGTTAGGTATTGTGCTTTTAGTGATAACATTCGATCATTATTGCTTTTTTAAAATACAAACCGAAAGCACTAGATATTGAATGTTAACATTTATTGCATTTTATTTTCGCAAGCGATGTTGACACGTATCGCAGTTCTACAACTGCTGCTGCTGCTACTACTACACTACAGCTACTACAACTACTACTACTACTACTACTGCTACTCCTCCTCCTTATCCTCCCCTCCTCCTCCTCCTCCTCCTCCTCCTCCTCCCTACTACTACTAAAAGTAATAATTATACAGTGTTCTCTGACTTAAATTTAGACGTAGTACTATATGGCCAAGGAAAGAGAGAGAGACAGAGAGAGAGACAGAGAGGGAAAATCGAACAAACAAACAAAACAGATATCTAATACTGTCTGTTTTATTTCCTTCTTAGTTTGTTAAATGATATTCAAACTTCCCTTTGGAATTGACTCGATACGTTCATTCTTAGTGGTAAATGAAATAACAAATGCAACAATAAGAACCGTTATTGTATATGTCTCAAAAAGCAGGCCACAGGTCAAAATGCCTACTTATTATGGATTCTCAAAAGTAGCAATGGATATCGGTTGAAAATTAAGCTCAAATGGTAAGTGTTTGTTATTTAACACTTATTTCAGTCCAAGATGCACAGGTCAACGTTTAAAAATGCGGTTCGTAAAGTATATTTATAAAAGCATTTATGCGTGAGTATATTTCTTATTTATTTGTTTTGGAAGTTGTAAATTTTGTGTCTATTATGCTTTTGAAAGGTGAGTTTTGTATGGGTTTTCAGCTCATGAAATAATATTAAAGTCTGTATTGCAGTCTGAGCAAGAAAAACATAAGGGTTTAGTAAAACCACATTTTTTATTTTTTGTTTTTCGGTTCTCAGACACTAATGTTTTTTTAAAATTAAGAAAAAAAGGAATACAATTTTTTTTCACAAACACAAACAATCGACAAAAACGTATCCGGTAAAATTAGATATAAAGGTCGAACCAAAAACAAACAAACAACATTAACGCCGATAAATAAAAGGTAAGGAACGGTCAGTGGATAAAAGGACGCTGGGGTTTTTAACCCGGTTCTAGTATGCACAAAACCTCATTTTTACTCTGTTATAAAAAGCAAGGAACATTCATTGGAAAAAAAAGACGCTGGGGTTGAAACCCGGTTCTAGGATGCACCAAAACTCACTTTTACTGTATTGTCATCCCATAAAAACTGAACTGTGTAAATAAAGAAATCGTCGCTAAGCTAAATATTAAGTGTATTAATTACATTTAGATACTAGCGTTAACTGGTCTAACAATAGCAACATTTGTAGGTGGAAAAGGCAGACTTGAACTCAGACCAGGTTAGTATAACTCACATATATGCTTCAGACAAAGTGTATATTACTGATACGTATTACATTTACTAGCATTTATTTATATTCATTTCATTTATTAACAAAATATTTTTTATAACAAGAACAGATTTTGTGTAGAATTCCTTTCCTCAACAATTAAGATAAATTTAACACAGTTTTCAATATTTTGGCAATTCTTCCTAAACTGTGTACTTCAGTAAACGCATAACGAAACAAACTAGACATAAAGCAAAGCAAAACAGTATGTATGTTTATATTGACCTGTGCATCATCACACATTTGAAGTTTTGTCTTTTCAAGTTTAGCTGTCCTCTAACAGAAACATACATTTACGAAAATACATAAAAAACGCCGTATGTACTTGTATAGAATCCGATAATCTGGATAATTTGTTCCACACTTTAAATTGTGATGATAGGTAACGTTTTGTTATTGCCTCGTCGATGTTGTCATATTAACGTAGAGTTCTTAATGTAACAATTATTAATAATAATCATACATTCAATGAGACCTTAATAAATGCAGTTGAAGACATTGGTCGATGCATAGTTTTTACACGAGATGAACATTGATCTAGGTCAAGTACAACATACCGGTTTAATGAATATGTTGTGTTATAACAATCATAATCAACGCGCCTTTGCAACATGGTGTGTGTGGATTGTTCACTTCGCGTGCGAGAACTTACGAGCTCAACTCTCTCTTAGGCACTTGGCTTTTATGGAACAATCGATATATCATAATTACATATACGTAAAACAGATGCAACTCAATAGATGAATTCGAAAACTTTTCGCATGCTAAGTTTAAGAGGTAGCTAAATGTTAACGAGAGTATTTATTCACTGAACGTGGGCATTTAGTCTTTTTTTTATTGAACCAACGTAATCTTGTAAGATTGATGTTTCCGTTTTATTACACTTCAATACAGAATAGAGTGTTTCTGAAAATTGTTAAAGGTAATACTACAAGTTTAAGTAGTGGATGCGTTAAGCATAGTTGGAATAAAACTCCACGATTATCATTCGTGGGATATGACTACATAATATATATATCCTATAATGACCCTTCAAATTGTCGATAATGTGAGTAACACATATATTGAGCATAACGGCAAACCGTATAGGAATGTTATAATATGAAAAATGAATGGGGTCTTAGGTTCCGTTAGAACATTATGATAGGTTATATTGGGACGACAACCTCAGAGGGAGATGAGATGAAGGATGACGTTTCTCTTCATATATGCCTCCGCCAGAGAGCGATCCCACGCGGGGCAGAGGTCTATAAGCGCAAGGCCTTATTTCCGGAGATACCGACGCCTTATGTATGTAGTAAACAACTAAATACTGTAATCCAAATACTCGCTGATTTTGGATTGTATAAAGGGTCAGAGCGACTATTTTTTAAATATAAACTTGTAGTATTTACATTGCGTTTTAAATTATAAAAACTTGATGACAGAGTTATCCTGCGATCATACCATACTGTGCCACCAACAGACTAATGCGGTATTTGCTTGAATGGTGTTTGTATCACATGTTATATGACGTTTTGTTGAGAGGCAGATCATCGTATCATTCCTGCGTAGAACCAGTAATGTATATCTGCCGCCATCGGTAAAAATTGATGCAGTCAATAAGATCGAAAATCGGAAAATATTATTGATAACTGGGCATTATCGTAAATATACCGGGAGAACAATTTGTATGGGTAAGTAATAAAAGCGATCGGCAGGAAACGCTTATACCGTGTACAGTTATAAGAACAGGTTCGGTAACATTTAATTCGACTTGATACACCCTTCATCTAGCCTCCGTCAGACTTCTATCAATGTCAGACTTCTATCGATATGAAATTCAACAAGTAATCAAACGTCACTCAGGTAACTTACCAATTGTTCCAAAAAAAATAGTACTGTTTGATTTCAAATTAAAAATATTCTTTTTCAAATAAAAAATAAAACAATGGAATAATGATTTCAAAAATAAAATCCCTGTCTAAAGAAGAAACCGCTTTTATGTTTAAAATGTAAGTATTATTAAAGATGAATGCCACCCTTTTTGTAGTCTTATCAATTAACACATTTAACTCTTAAACATCAATTGAACATTTTTGATAGTCTCGGAGAGAAACATACATTGAAAATCGCTACTAAAGAAAGACAAAAATATCGGACAATGAAAGCAGCATTCAAGGACGACAGTCAACCACAAAACACAAAAAACAAACACGCAAACAGACAAACGAGAAGGCAAAAGTAATAAGAAATGCAAACGACATCACAAACACAAAAGGGTTGAAAATAGGGCTACCGCCTTGGAACGTTCAGTGACAATAAAGGCCACTGGGGTTTTAAACCGGTTCTAGGGTGCCGGAAACCTCACACTTACCCTACTGTCATCCCATTAAAACAGGACAGTGTAAATAAAGAAATCCCCGCCATGATCTAATCGCTAACAAACAAGGCAGCATCAATAAGCAATATAAGTAAAACACAAATATGCTCGTGTAAATATAATACAAAACAAATAGCCTAGAAAGCCACAATGAAGGTACTCAGTGACTTGGCAGAAGCCAGAGCAACAAGAGAATAAACCATTAAGGGCACGACAAGAAAGATCACCGACAAACATCAAACGCCACCGTCCCAATGGGCTTTAGGTAGACGTCATCATAGGGTCCACAGCCTGTCCGGTCATCGTACAATTAAAGAGGAAAGCATAGTGGCGAACTGTAAAAGGGTCACCACCAAGAATGCAGTACGTTGCAAAATGATAGGGTCATAACCTCTATTGACAAACTTTTTAACAAATTTAACAAAGATAGTATGAAAGTGATCATGACCAATAATTTTACGAAGTTTATAAATCACATCACCATAGAAGTCAGGTTGTGATAGTCCTTGTCGCAGAAGAGTCCTTAAATTACTTTTATATTTGGAAAGAAGATCAGGGTTACGATAATAACATTTTGCAAATGTTTACGAAGTTTATGGTAACGTAACCCTGATTGAGTAGCTTTTTATTTATACAAATATTACGAATATTAAAGTCATCAACTCGAGTACAAGCTCTTGAAAAACGAATAAGTTGAGACACATACACCCCATAAGAAGTTGCTAGGGGAACATCCCCATCCAAGTGGGGGTAATTAACAATGTCAAAATTAAAATCATCTCTCTTGTCATAGATTTTGCTAATTATTTCACCATTTTCAATCGAGAGATCTAAATCAAGAAAAGAAGCGTTATTATCAGATATATTAGCTTTATTAAGTTGAAGTTCTTTAGAACAAATATTATCAACCATAGTTGGAAAGAAAGGGTTGTCAATGTTCAGTATGTCATCCAGATACCGAGAGGTGTCATTAAAAGCTTCAATAACATTTGCCTGGGTATCTGGTGAAAGACTCATAGCAAAATAAAAACAAATCTGCGACAAGTGGTGCACAGCTCGTACCCATAGGGATACCAACAATTTATCTATAAACGGTGGTACCACACCTGACGAAAATATTATCTAATAGGAAGATGAGAGCTTCACAAACTTCATAGCAAGTCCACATAGTATAATTGCCTAAACTGCCGTCAGTAAAAAACGCTTTAATATTATTACATGCCAAAAATGTAGTATTTTCTCTAGCGAATGTTTTTTGGATAAGAGAAATTAGCTTGTCTTTAATAAGAGGATGTGGTAAGGTTGTATATAGTGTAGAGAGGTCATAAGTACTTATTGATGAAACTCGACCTTTATTGAAAATGTTATCAAGAAAGTCTCCTGAATTTTTTATAGACCAAAATAAATTAATCCCAGAGTTTTCATAAGTTTTATCACAATATTGTTTAACGTGATCTTTAACGGCAGCAAGACAAGAAGTTAAAAGGTTGGAGATGTTTGTTGTGGTGCAGGCACTAGAATTAGAAATAAAGCGAGCCTTATACGGATTTTTATGTAATTTAGGAATCCAGTACATGATAGGCAGTTTATTTTGCTTATCGTTTACACCAGGCTTGAAAATAGTGCACCGAGTGATATGTGCGGAAATAACATCATCCTCAGTAGAATTAACTGGAGTATACGAATTGGTGCTGCCGAGTTCCAGAGATAAAACATTGACGTCAAACAATAATTACATTATAAGCTGTCTGCAGGAACTAAAACAAATTTATCATGAAATTCCTGAATTCTCGATTTTAAATTACGAAAGGAAAACCTAGGTCTCGGAGGTAGTAAAGAGGGGTTAGCATTATAAAAGTTAATACGTGTATCTATAATTTTAAGAATTGACTTTTTCCAAGTAGAAAGCGAATTTGGGTCCGCATGTTCTCTACGACACCATTTTATACTAATATCTTCAATGGAGTGGGCGATCTGGGTACGACAGGCATTAAAATCAATAGTTGAAGGTAATCTATATTTAGGACCTTTCGAAAACAAATGCCGAATACGTTTATCAACAATATCAAAATTACCAGTGATGATATGACCTGCTGGAGCATAGCAACATTTTGATGTGTTGCATTCACATTCCTTAGGAATATTATGTACTATTATTAAGGTCAGAAACTATTTTGTTGTAGTTGAAAATAATATTTTTAATAGGCTTTTTATACTTATAACAAATTACAGGACTTTCGGAATTTTTGAAATATTTAGGAATAGAATCAACTACATCAGTCAGTATCCCGAAAAATACTAGGCATGTCAATGAAATCAATACCTTTATTAATATATAGTAGTTTTAGAAAATGCCTGACGTGATCAGACTCCTTGTCAATATAGGGTCGGATAACATGTTGTGTGTAGCTTTGAACTATGGAAGCAGTGTTATACAAGGGATCTGTACAAATGAAAATTTTGTCGGCTTCCTTGTCCATCAACTTTAGTGAAGAAATAGACAAAGAGGTAAGGCGTGAAAGCGTAGAGTGCTTTCCAGACTGTTTAAAAATAGTATGTAAATCAGCGACAGAAATAATTACACGCGATTTACGTTTGATGTTACCATTACGCCTAAGACCATGAGACCTAGATTAACGCTTTCGAATAGAAAATATAGAAAAAAATGTCAATATTAGGATCTTTAGAAATATTTCCTTCTTGATAAATATTGTCATTAAGACCGAGTGGATAAGGTGTCTGTAAGTTTTTCATCCACTTAAGTTCTGCAAAATGCCTAGCTTTTATTTTGAAGCTTTTAGTAGCATCATTATCAAAAAATATATATTCAACCGGTTGAACAGTTACGTAATTAAAATTATGACCTGACTGACGAAAGTGTTGGTACAAGTAATTTTTTAACATATTAGGATTACTTGAATTATATTTGTGTTCACGAAATCGAACTTTTAAGGATCGACCTGTTTGTCCAACATATTGTACGAGAGGTGTTCAACTTATATTTCAACACTTTTATTGTGTAACTGAATCAACTATCTTGAAATTCTTGCCGAATAAGTTGATTGTAATGTCAAGTCTAATGATTCCTTCGATATGAATCATGATGACATGCACTATTATGTGCTTCCTAATGTTGCTGCATCCGCATTTTTGAAAATGGGTAGAGAATGACATTTTGAATCAAAAATCGTCAATAATAAAATAACTCCAATACAAATTTTAACACAAATGCTTTTAAAATATCGCTAAAGGTTATAGTATTCCGATATGTCCGTGTCTGACCGTAAAAAAGTGTAATATGCATTTTTTTTTAATTTGTCGATTTTCATGATTTTAGCGAAAATTAACATGAAATTCAACTATGAAAATGACTAAATTAATGAAAGCTTCTAGTTTAAAACATAAACATAAACTGCAGGCATTTTGTGGCTTCCTCCGCTATAAAAAAAACTAGTTTGATAAGTTTCTCAAAAGAAAAGATGGAAAAATATATAAATTAAAATTTAGGGGCAAAACACACACATTTGCAAATAATGATAAAAATAATATATTTTTTTACCAAAGATATCTTTATAAGGTATATGATATACATATATGATATACATTAACAGTAACTGTTTATGTTTTTATATCACAAAATATGATTAAAGTAGTTACTTTGGTTAATTTATAAAAGTATCAGTAACATACGAGCAAACATTCCTATTATCTGTCAATGTTTTAATATTGCGATAAAAAGTCGAGCTTTTAATTCAGCATCTATATTTTTGTCTTAAAATAAAACATACGATCATATTTAAATTATAAACACAGGTTTAAACAATTATGATATGCATTTAGTGCAATTATTTGGATTAAGGTTAAACTCCACGGTAACAGCAACTTATAGGTTTAAAATTAGAAAATAGTGTATACCTTATTCAAAATGTAATTTAAAAAGAACCGCGTGAAATTGGATATTATTTTTAACTGCATACGTTCTAAATGACAGTTTCACATCATTATATCACGCATTTTTTATGATAATCACTTCCGCTGAAAAAAACCATATTAAACAAAAGTGTTCAAATATAAGTTGAACACCTCTCGTATACCGCAACGTGGTGCATTTCAAGTCAGAACATAAATGACGTGAGTAGTACGTCAATCAACATTTGAAGCTAGACATACATTAAAAAATCTACCATTAACAGCTGATCTAATGGTGGACTTGCACGATAAATAATTGCAACAACTGCACCTCTCAGCATTGCACTTATAAATAGAGGGAAACACCCTGCGTCTTGAATGAACTAAATGATTTCTGAAAGAAGAATTTATATGGTATTTCCTCAAAACAGGTGATCCTAAAGGAGTTACGGAAACTTTTGAGCCATTATTAAAAATCCTAGTAATATTATTAGAAGGAACATGAAACGAGGTAGCCGAATGAAGATTTAAAAGTGTAAGGCGTACATATGGTTTAGTTCTAAGAAATGAAGAGTTATATTGTGGAATTTGTATTGATGACGCAGAGTGTAACCGTAGAGGTGAAAGATTTATTTGTAAAGTTTTAACTAAAAGACTCATAATGTTGTATGTAAAAATAAGTATTATTGCATGACGTAGACTATTTTACTGTACGGGGAAATGAGGTAAATCTTAATTGTATAGCTGCACTCTCTTGCCAGATAATTGATCAATACACGCTGGCAGTCTAATATAGCGATATCTGGCGTGATTTAAGACATAGCATAGGTAGTAAAGAGAATGTTATTTCATTGATTTAAAGGGTGAGATCAGACCTGTAGCTGAATGGGTAATAAGCAGAAATGTCATATATATGTATTTGCAACTCAAAATAGAACAAACAAATTAATGAATTATGCATCCAAACAAAAGAAAGTGCTTTACACAAAAACAAAAACAACAAAAACAAAAAAAAAACCATAAACAACAACAACAAAAAAGTAAATAATATAATATACGTATATAAAATTAATACTGAAAAGTGGGATCCTAGAAAGCAACAAACACAAACTAAAGAGAAAAGAAGATGACTTGGTTTTCTTGAGTCTGTTCATGAGAGGTAATATAAGGCACAATTCCCCTCACATCCCACACGATGTATCCAATCAAATTAAAAATACAAATGTACGAGATATCGTTTCACTATTATTGACAAAATATGATTCCAGTTTAACGTTCATATTAAAAAAGAAAAAATCAAATTCATACAAAAGTGCAGTCTTTAAAACACATTAACGGAACTATACACTTTTAGGTTGATATTACCTCTCATGAAAAGACTCAATAAAACCGAGACTGCTACTTTCTCTCTTGTTTGTGTTTGTTGCTTCCAAGAGATCAACTTTTCAATATTTTTTACGGATGCAAGTTATTTGTCCATAAACTGTGTGATTTAATAGTGTCATTACGTGGTCCGTGTATTGACTTTCATACCCCGTCCAACCCCTTCTCCAAGAAGCGAACACGGGTTGGCTGGGGTATGAAATAAAACCTTAATTTAAGCTTAAACAGTTTGCATATTGCAAAATTCAAACATTTAATAGGTAATCTTAAGCGGGTTAACTATTTTTTCAGTAAAAAATGTTTTACACGTGTTTTATTGTCGATATATCTATTAAAATCCTGCTAATATAAGCTTTCGCATCGCTTAATGGAAATAAGGCGGGACCACGTAATGTTAATTAATAGTCACCAAAATATGGCACAGCGAAATTAAGGTAGCATTCGGTATTACAAAAGAGTAAAAGATATTCATTTTTACTCAGGACCTGAACAGACTAGAAACGATGTCGATGCTATTTATTTGCCAAGACTTAGTAGACGCTATTCTGTGAATGCTATATTTTCTGCTCGAATCAGTGCTTTAACTACTATTTGCTTTAAATTAGTATTTTTAAAACATGTTTATCCCAGCTGTGTTCTCAAGTTGCTGCTTGTATATTTCCTCATATATGATTGCACAAAGGAATTATCTATCAAATTAAAAAAAAATAGCACTTCAAATCCGTTAAAGGTAACAACCGCCGCCACAACCGCCGCTAAAGGTAACAAATCCGCTGAAGGTATCAACCGCCGCTAAAGGTAACAATTTCAACGCTAAAGATAACTACCTTTGCTACAGGCAACAATTACCTCTACCGCTAAAGGTAACAGCGCTTTCATTTTGAAAAAAAGTTGTTACCCTTAGCCTTGTTACCTTTATCGGAGGTTGTTACCTTTAGCGTTGAAATTGTTACCTTCAGCAGCGGTTGTAACCTTCAGATGAATTGTTACCTTTAGCGGTGTTACAACAGTAATTGGGAATAAGGCCGCTGTGTGATTATACCATGTTTTAAGATGAAAGACTCTCAATTTTACTTATTCTTTTTTATTCCAATTTAACCGGACAGTGTAAATAAAGAAATCTCCACCAGGCTATATCCTCTAACAAAATCATATATAACATGAACTGTGTGGAAAATGACGTTAAACACCATCCACATTCACGATAAACACACAAGTGATCATGTATAGATGAATATAAAAACGCAAAAGCATAGAAAGCCAAACAGCAAATACTCAATGAAGCCAGAACAACAAGAGAATACAACATTATGGACACGACAAGGCAGATTGAAGGCATATATATATATAAACATTACCATCCCCTTCAGGATTCAGGTAAACGTCCTCATATGATCCCCAAATATGTCAGTTCATCGCACAATGACAGAAAGGGGAAAGCAAAGTGGCAAACTGTAAAATCAGTCAACTTAACACGATGTGCGTTATGAAATAATAAAGTCAAATCATCTTCCATTAAACTTTCTAATAATTTCAACACATATAACAATAATACGTAGGTTTTGCTTTAAAGTTACAATGTATTAATACATGTAATCAATAGCAGTAAGTAAAAATGACTCATGAGCAAAGACAACATGTCGTTTATTTAAACACTTTGTTCTGGTGCAGAATGCTAAAAAGGCATACAGTTTTGTATGAAGTAGAACATTGCATAATGTTTTGTATACTTAAGAAATAATAAATACGTACCTGTGTTTTACCGGTGAATAAAATACAGTTAGTCGTTCGGATGCGAATAATTAAATCACCCGTGCGTTATGATAAAATACAGGTACGTATTTATTATTTCGATTCTAACACAGCAATAAATCCATTGTTTACGCTATTGTGGGGGCACTATATATTATCTCGGAAGTCGAGGTAATCAGGCTTCTATGTGTTCGGGCTGTTCCATTGGGCGCCCCCGTGTGCAAAGTTCTGCGCGGTACAGTATATTTAAATACACTAGTAGTCAAGCGACAAACAATTAAGTCATTGCTTACGTCATATAGCTTACGCTGTATGACGTCAAACGTTCTCAGCTTGTTCAAGATGCTTACCAATGTTATATGTACTGATTATATGATGGGTTTATTTCGGACTGTGCAAGGTTTGGGAGCATGGCAAGTTTGTTGTAATTAACATTTCTTTAAAGGATATATGCAATAAAGTCATCTACGATTGTTCCGTTGCGTTTTATTAATAGATACCCTTTGTATTTAACGTATGCCACGATTTCAGAAACCAAATTTACAGCCTGAGGCATTTTATTGCACCTAGAATATACAGTAGTTCACACACCTGCACGTGTGGCCAGCAAATTATCTTACGTGTGACGTCATCTGCTACTCAGTACCCGCCATTTCTGATGGTTGTCAGTGTAAACACAGATGCGAAATATATAATTTAGGAATTATTACGGATAAAATGGTTGTTTGTGCGGCTTATGGCTGTGATACAACATATGGAAAGGGAATTGGAATGCATGTATTTCCTCTGAAGGATGAAAAGCGACTGAAATTATGGGTTGATGCAATGCCGAGGCAGAATCGCGTCAAATGTCACGAAAAGTACACACCAAATAGGTACTCAAAGCTGTGCTCTGGGCATTTTACGTCTGAGCAATTCGAGAGGGATCTGGGCCTATTAAAATCTATGAACATCGACATCTCATTCTTACGGCTGAGAAAGGACGCAGTTCCGTCAGTGTTTGTAAAAACACCCTCTGCGAGTAAAAGAAAATCGACCGACACCAGCAACAGTCATATCATAATCTACAGCAGAAAAAAACTAAAACTCAAGGTATTTATGCATACTGTTTGTAAATATTCCGCTTATTTCTTTAATGCCACGATGAACCATTGATGTATGAACAGGAGTTTAACTGTCGTTGCCTGGGAATAATTTTTTTTATATGTAACTTGGAAAAATAATCCAAAAAAAATCAAAAAAGTTGAAAATCAAATAAAAATCAAAAGGGAGGGGGATTATAGGTGGAAAATTATTTTATTTACTTTTTTCTTTCTTTTTCGTGAGAATAAATGTCTTTATTCCTGACAAATGTCGCTTGTACAACCAACATTTTGGTCCAAAGATGAAAATAAATATTGGGGAAACCCCTGGAAACCACCTTGTGGAAGGGGGACACCTACTCCAAAATCCTTCCCCATTTGGCGCTTCATACCTTGTATTAAGAGTATGTTGAAAACAGGCTACAATACGCAGTTGAACTACAAATGGATGCAGTTGACCTAAATATGTAGCTACTATTTTGTTCAAAATATAACAATTGAAGGTTGAAATAAATAAACTGTCAACAATTGGCCTCCCCAATATCGCAATACGGAAAAATATATTGTTTTCACAATCTTCAAATATACCATCACATCATGATAGTGTGTATTTGTAGCCATGAGGTCTATGCGCAACATTATAATGCTGCAGCACCGGAATGTCAGCCATATTCTAGACACATGACATATCACGTATACTGACACAGTTCCGACTAGTCCTAGCACTACCCTTTATTTGCTGAACGGCAAGTAAGGGAGCTAACTAGTATCAATTTTATTAACTCTAGTGTGACCAGGCCAGGGATCGAACATACTTTAGGACGCGAGGTGGACATTCTTACGCTAGAAGTGTTTGCTGCAGTTTTACCCGTACGAATACACTTTTGAGATGTACATCCACCATTCTGTCTCCTTTCATTCAACATCATAGTTTCATCCTCTGTGATTTTTTCCAATACATATTATGTTGCAGGATTCAAGCCGTACGAAGAACTGAAGAAAGTTGTTGGAAGCAAGTTTCTTGTCAAGGATGTAAAGCAACTCTCACCAGCACAGCAGACTTTATCGCTCGAGTCATTTCACAAAGTCTGTTGCCAGTTTGCCTCCCAAGTTCCTCCACTATGATTATCCACAGGTGCAAGCCAGGTAATTAAACAATTTTAAAGATAAACCGTCAATTTTCACTACAAAGCCGTTTTTCCAAACTCAGTCTATGTGTTGAGTCATAAAATAGTGCATATGTGCCCACTAAAAGTCTCGATTTATTCACGGATACTTAAATACATATTGAATATGTGTAAAACGAATTAAGACTAAGTAGTTATTTATAAAAGAAATACACAGTCACACTACTACTATTTCTGAAAATAGAACGAAACTACACACTACTAATATTTCTGAAAATAGAACGAAACTATCAAATAAAAATGTAGGACTAATAATTGTTCGACTATTTATGTTTCTATGTCTCCATTTGCAGACTATATCGAGGAACTAATGGGTGAAGTCATTCTGAGACGAGAAATGTGCAGCAGTTATCAAACAGCAAGAGACCTCAGACAACCAGAAGAAACTACATGGCCCATTACTGGGAACGAAAGCAGGCAACGTCCACCACCACTGGCTCACAGCACGCCTTTCAAACAGAGAAAAGAAACTATTGTAGAAAGTAGAAAAGCAAGATTTAATAAATAAACAGAACTATGTGAGATATATGGACATCTTTAATCCAGGGGAAAGTTACTCTTGTGAAAAATGATATGTGTAGTGTGAGAATAAACTCTTAAAAGAAAGTGAAAGCAAACAAGTGATACCCGGTGAAATAGTGATCTTCAGTGTTATTCTGTGTAAGAAGTTAAATAAATGATTGAAAACATGGAAACTAATCAACACATGTAAATAGTTTCAGTATATGTCACTAAGCTGCGACCCACAATGTTGTGCAAATAAAGCTGTATTGCAGAGCTCCAGATATTTCATTACTTTTTTTCAATTGAGAATTGGATTTTGCCATCGAGTAAAATAATGTTTAAATAATGTTTACCCCACCCTTTATATTTCATTTTGTATTTTACCCCACCCATTGGTTTCAAATAAGTATTTCCTTATAAACTAACAGCTGACCAAAACATAATGGCGCTCAATATGTATCATACATTTATTTCGTGTTATATGATATGGATCATTATGCTATGGTATTTCTATTGCTTTTATCATCATTTTTGTGTCGCCTGCATAGCATGGTAGACACTTATGGATCATTTTATTCGTTGTCTGTCACATTTTAACCTGCAACCCAACCCTGGCCATAACCTGAAAGTATTTGACCTATATTCATAAAATTTCACACACAGTTTCATCTTACCCCAAGGAATATCGTTAAACATATCCAAGAACTCCCGACTTTCATTTTGACAGAGATATGCCACTTTTCATAAAACGTTAACCTGCAACCTAACCAAGCTGAAATTAGCACATGACGGGCGACACAAGTGTTCCATGGAACACCGTTCTAGTTATTCTAGGCACCTTATCTGGAGCTCTGATAGAATCGTTAATTAACATCAAATTGTCTCTTCCCTTTAAAGAGGCAAAGTGTGTTGGGAGGAGTCTGCACCAAGGCTAACTTGGCATTTTAGCAAGTCTGTATTGAACCACATATATATATATAGCTGTCTGTGCCTTTAACGGCATTTTTAAAAGGATATATTGCGTTTATCCGAAATTATTCTAAAAAAAAGGTTTCACTGTTGTCTTCTGTTTTTTAAAATGTATGGCAAATTATAGCCACGTGTAGCATGGTCGCTGAAATTCTTTTTGTATTTCCAAAGGTGTAAATCGTTTATTGAAAATAACACGTCAGAATAATTGGTGTACTCTTAACTACCAGTTATTGGAAGTTAAGAGTATGGCAGACAGCTGAAATAGACATGCTACAAAACAAATAGATTATGGTCTCATCTCTCATGGTTAGTTTAACACCTCGATGTTTAAATCAACCAACTCAGTGAGACCATACTCTATCTATTACTTATCAAAATTGATGACCAAGAGTTGATCTTACGTTAAAAGAAAACATTATTATGCTATCAAAATCGAATTTCAGCTTTAAAGGGACACACGGCAATCTTTATTTTTTTAAAAACTCACGGCGTCCCGCTAGTTTTTCCCCATCACTTGCATTTGCTCAATCATTAATACTAATTATAAGAATAGTTTTAAGCAAACTATTTTTGCATATTATTCATTTTTTTTTATATTAATGCACCAATAATGTATTAAAACTTGTAGTATAATAAGACGAAATAATGAATACTTAAAATCTGATTTATTTAAATGTAACCAGGATAAATTGATACCGGATATATAAATCGAGACACTCATGTCAAACACTTCAAGATTGCCGTGTGTCCCTTTAACACATTTGTAGACCTTGGTTTGTTTGCAGAAACAATTGTTTAACAGACCTCAAGATTGTCCCTTTAAAACATGATTTACATCTAGTGCTGTCGGCAGTCTTTTAACAGGTGACTTAAAATAAAAGCAATACATGTTTTTTTAATATCTACATTTTATTTATAGTGCACGAATAAACAAGTTAAAAATTATATGTTGTTTGTGTTACCTTATTTCTTCCCATAACATGGGCTATATCACATATTATGTATATTGCGCATGTAAGGTAAATGTTTCTAGACTAGTTTAGCAACCTCAGTAACTATCAAATTACCACTGCTGCATACAGCCTGTCTGTCAACTAAAATAGCTGATGTAAACATTGTCCTACACATACTGAAGCAGCCGACTATATTAGCCTTTTTGATTGTCTGGAAATGTGGCTCCATCGTAAATGGAGTATCTACAATAGAATTTGCAGCAACTCTGCAGGTTAGAAGGTTCTAGGCCCATTCTCCATATTTTATCTAGATTTAAATGGAGGATGAGCCTGGCGTGTTCATCCCTGTTTGGCGCCATATAACCCCAATTCGATTCACTTACTCGTATCCTCTCATTCGTAAATAGTTATCACACGTACATAGTTTGGTATGATCAAGTTATGACAACCTCGACCTTTAAAACGAAACATGAACACTGGTTATCTTTTCACCATAGCCATTCAATCGTGACATGAACGTGTCCAAAGAGGCTGACAAGTAACCGTTCCAGTAAGGGTTTTCATGATCGGGTCATGACGACATTGACCCCAACATTAAAAGGGCTCATCCTCATGGTCTCTCCAGTCACATTTGAGGCTTGATTCTGTTATCGTAAATGGTTTTGAAGGCTTTTTGCTTGTATAGAACTGCTGCCTGAGAGAGATATAATACAAGAGTTTGTACGTGTGCTATCGGGTAAGACTGCAGTACATGGGTCTATCCGCCGTGTCCAGTTAGGTCACGTCAGACTGGATGTGGGCGTAAGTGGTCTGCTGAAATTCACTAGCACATGTTTCATATTTTATTTTATTCTATGCAGGTATAATAGTAAGCCTCCGTCAAAATACATTTGTTCTGCACATCCAGCCTTCTTCTTTCGTGTTCTCATTGTTACACATTTTGGCAATGTTGTCGTCATCTTGCAGTAAGTGGAAGTAACATCTGAATTAAATAACACAAACATGATGGTTAATAAAAAAAATACTAAAAATAAGTAGTTTGTCTTCATTTTTTTTATAAAGATCACTGTTGAAATTAAAATGGATTATTTAGAGATGTAACATTGTATAGAAAAGCTAAGGTGTGTAAACCAGACGGTCTTGTGTATCGGACTGTATTTGGGCTCCTAAGAGTAGACACGGTCCTGCATGGATTGCTATGTATCCTTCAGTGGCTTGAAATAACCGAAACAATTCAATGAAACTACCCTTTGGTATTTTTGTTTCTTTTCTGTGTTATTTCAGACTGTTCAAACGATTTATTTAGAATGGTACTTATGAAAATATCAAGGACTATTACACTGATACGTTTGTACGTTTTCTAACGGTATACGAACGTTGACCGGTGACATCACCATTCATATGCAAATTGACAACCAGATATTCTCTGGTGATTTTGACAATAGAAACCTTACACTGACCAATACATGGTTGATTGGAACATTTAAATAATAATACACTGTTTTGTAAACAGTCCATGTTCGTATTGAACTGTTCACTACCCCACCCACGCACTCTCGACGTCTGTCTTACTATGCATGGGGAAAAGGGGTTTAAGCCCGTATAAAATAATACGCAACTCCGCTTCTTTCTTTGTAAGAAGTGTCGAGTTTGTGAAAAATATACAAAACCCATTTGATAGAAGTATATTTTAATTTTAGTTCGGCAATGAGCGAAATCTACAACAAAAATCTCACCGCTAAGACGGATCCGTTGCATGTCGATATTGAGGATCAAATCACATCTACACGAATAATGGTCTTCCCTGTTGTTATCATCTATCATCCGTGTCAACTCTTGGTTCATACAAGTAACCTAGGTTCGCTTATTTAAGTAGATCGTTTCAATTTTCCGAAGATCGGAATCGTATTCGACATATATTTGCCGTGTATCATATCAATATGGAATTTCGCACATGACGTCATCGCCAAGGGAGATAAGCGAGTAATTTTTTTCGCCAGTGTGATCTATTACCTGCTGCTACTAGTACTACGGACAATAACAAATATCGGATAAATGCGCTTTGGTAATGTTTTAATAGTATATATCGATTTAAGGGACATACATACTGATTTGAATCAATTGCATATATCCTTTAAAATTACTGTTGAGTTTGTCTTCGTGACGTATATTTACCAAGTGTCGTCATGTAACGTGGCGCTTCCAACGGATGAAATATACGTGGGGAATTAATGGAACAGCTGTATTTTATCGTAGAATAACATCCAGTTGTCTATCTTCTTTGTGTATATGAAAGACTGCGCAGGTCGTGTTAGAATAAATGTTTTAATAAAACTAAAAGTCAATCAAACATGATAAATTACGGGTCTTTCAAATGAAATGTATAAAAAGCAATTGAATTTTCAAAGGAACGATATCGAATGGCTTATAATAAGTATTATTTTCAAACCACATATCTGCGTCGGGAAAAAACGTTTCCTTTATGATGCAAACAAGCGCATGACATTTCGACATGTCTCAAGGATTAATGAGCTGTTCGCCTGCCAAATGATGGAGTAAATACGACTTAGGGTATCATTTCGCCGATGAAATGTTCACATAAATGGATTTTAATTAATCTGTTTTGTAGTTTTCTGCAAAAGAAGTGAAATATTATGTTTCGCATTATTTGCGTTGATTCATGATTGACGAAACCACTTTACGATGTGCGTCATCAATGTAATACTATCATTTTCAGAAGATGAAATAGTTCACATACAGAATCTTAAAGTACACGCATTCGTCCTTATGTTTTAAGATAATTACTAATATAAACGATATATATGTGTGTTTTTTTTGGCTTAGAGATGCAGCTCTAAATTGATATTTATATTGAATGAACTACTACAATTAAGCAAATTACGTTCATGGTCATGTTTTTTTTTTGCTTTGATGAAGGTCTATTTTCGTTTGACACTGTGATATGTTAATTTGCAAATGCAAAAAAAACGATAAAATCACATAAACCGGTTCATATGCCACTATTATATACAAGGTGATTATTTTATCTGTATATAAAACCGTTTTAAATGCTATCAACAAGTCAGATTAACCTTCAGGTTAACATCTTCATTTATTGGTTAGTTATTTAGATACCTTTAACGAAGGTGCTAGAAGTTCATTTTGACTATTAAAGTTCCCCGGCCATGTTTTGTTTCATGAACATGTTTATGCTTATTTAAATAGAATTCAATACACAACAATAGATAGTTACAATTCACACACTGCAATATCTGTTAAAAGCGAGAATACGATTTTAGTTGATGACGTAGCAAACTTTGAACAGGTAAATTAATCCACAGGTAAATGTATATATCAATTATCTGGCAATAGTTGTGCAGTTATACAATTCAGATTTACCTCATTTCCCCGTGCAGTCACGCAGTGTGAAAAATAGTATCTACGTCATGAAAATAATATTTATTTTTACATAAAACTTAGTAGCGGTTTTAAATATATGTTTCTCTCCGGGACTATCATGACATGTTCATATGATGTTTAAGTGTTACATTTTTTCATTGATAATTCTACAAAAAGGGTGGCCATTCATCTTTAAATAGACGAATACACTAGGAATATCTATTAGCACAGTGGAGCACATGTGCCGATACCTACTTGTGTAATTGTCAGCAATGAATTATAAAAAATGTCATTCTTTTATAGAGAAAACTGAAGTAAAACAGCGTAAAGACATTGCAGAATCACACATAAACAATTAAATACGTATCTCTTTAGTAAAGGCGTTATCCTTAAGTAATAGCCTTACATCAGTCACGGCCTCAATTAACCCAGAAACCTTACGTTTCTATTATTATTATTATTATATGCAAGCAAAAAGGTTAAATGTTCCGTTATGAAAGAAGAAAAAGCACAAATTATACACAACCAATTTTTCAACATATAAATATCATATGGTTATTATAAAACTCTCATATGATACCTAGTATATGATACTTATATAAAAGGAGCAGTACATGATACTTGTAAAAAACATTTCATATAAGAATCATCATATGAGAATCGTATACATGTTGAAAAATACATTTTTCATGAGAATCATATGAAAATGTTTTTGTTATTGCAAATGATAATTATATAAAATAGGTTTTACGTAAGAATTATATGTGAATCCTTTTAAATAAGAATCTTGTGAAAATCATATGATTCTTATATGAGAATGCAATTATATGTTTGCTAAATAAATGTAGACTCTATGTACATTTAAGTTGGGATGGGGTATTGTTTTTGGCAATATGGTTTTTTTAAGTCCCCACACCTTTGATGTGAAAACATATATTATTGATTTAATAAACAAATGCTATGACTATTCGATAAGTTCGTCATTTCTTAAATAAATGAAAATTTCAATATTTGTTACTGGTGTTCTTCTGTACTTCCATACACTTGTCTATGAATTCCCACATCAAACAAAGCGTTTCGTTATGAGTGTAATCTATAAGGTGTCATCAATGTAAATGTATTGGTATATAAATGTTTTTATGTAAACTTAATCTCTACCCGGATACCTGTTAATATACGAGTATAATAATCATCTATTAATTTATACGTAAGTGTCGTTATCACGCTAAACGTTTATATAACGTATGAAACGTTATGCGAATTATCTTCTCCATTAGAATCACTCCACGTGACGCTTTAACAAAGCACCAGACAGTTATAACTTAAAACTTCCTACATATGTGCAAATTCCCACCATCCCACCCTTTTGTCTATCTATAATATCAGTCAGCCTACGATACTATATATGTATACGTTTTCTGTTTGACATTTATTAAAATATGCAATATAAATATATATATATATATCTTACCATGTTTCTCACTATCGACATGCGTGCGTCATGGTCAGTTATATTCGTACACCTATCAGTTTTGTGAGTTTCCTGTCAAAAAGCACATAATCTGATAGTAGATTTTGTATTGTGCGTGTTTTGATGGGAATGTTTTGCAGTAGGATTTCTACGAAATTTGGTAGTTGTGAAGAAAGCAGCAGTATTCGGCAGACTCTCAATCGTTTCAATGACTTTACCTGCTTCCATAATATTCAATTCATTGAATATTCTTTCCGTAAATTGTTTAAATCCCAGTTTGTTAATTTATGTTCTCGGGCAAGACTTCTACGAATTTCTCCTGGCAGTTTGTTCAACATAACGAGAACAAGCAGAGAGTTGTATGAATGTACCAGTTGACCAAGTGATTCCAGACCTCCCACGTAAATATCGGTTTTGTCATAGCAATTGCGTAGACTAGCAAGTGTGTTAAATGGGTCGGGAATATCTAACAGTGCTTGCATGTATGTCTGCATAATGTTGTGTTCTTGTCCGTATCTTTGACTCATCATCGCAATGGCTTTATTGTAGTTGCATTATTGAGTGAAAATCCTGTCACTGTTTGCAGAGCTTCATTTCGCAAAAGTGATTTGAGGTAATTGAACTTCTGTACGTCAGATAGTGAAGGGTTTGTATGTATAGTCGATTCATAAGAATCCCAAAACGACTGCCATTCCAAATCAAAAGTAGCAAGATTCAACTTCGGTAATCCTTACCACTCTACGATGTTTGTGCCGTGACCAGTATCAAACCTGCAAATTGAATTCAAGACTGACACATATTCGGGCAGGGCATCGGAGTGTAATTTTAAAACTTGTAAGACAATTTGAGGAATCAAAACAGGACACATATTCGGGCAGTGCATCGGAGTGCAGTTTCAAAACTTGTAAGACAATTCGAGGAATTGATTAGATCACCGTCAACAACGTACATAAACAATGACATCGTGCACAAGTAATACGCATGTGATGTTACGTTACAGGTATCTATTTTGCGCTATTCCTGGCACAAATATTGTAATCAAGAGACTCACGGATATTTTCCGAATTTCGATCTTATTGACTGCATCGATTTTTACTAATGGCGGGAGATATACGTTACTGGTTCTACGCAGGAACGGTGATCTGCCTCTACAACAAAACGTCATTTATCACATAACATGGCTTCTGGGAGTGCAATAAAACCATGACTTATTTCTCGTAATACACTAGTGTATTACAGATGCAAATGAGGACAGAATGACTGTGTTTGTATACAGTAAAACATTTAATCCCAATTGTTTGCATTGTATATCATACGGTACGTACCCGGTGGAAACTGTCGACAGTTGTATGTACCTGGTACTCCCTGTTGCCTGTTGTAGTTGTTGTACCCAGTTGATACTGATTGGTACGTTCAGACGCCTTAATTATTTATCATTATTTGAAATCTTACTTTATAAAATGAATGTTAGTAACGTTACATTTGGTTTAAGGTGTCGCATTATTTGTAGGATGAACGCAGCTACTGCCGCATAACGTAGCGACGTCATGTAAACAACAAAACGACGTCATGGTTGGTCTTACAAATTGCCGCCTTATATAAGGAAAATTGACAACATTAAAGTGAAACTATCATGTCGTAGGTGTGTGATGTGATAAATAGAATCTTTCATTCGTGACTGTGTATTATTGACTTTAATAAACTCGTTGGATAAAAAGTTTGGATACTCGGCAAGAGCCTCGTATCCTAATATTTTATCAAACTCGTTTATTAAAATCAATAATACACAGTCGCTCATGTAAAATCCTCTATATAACATGCGCTACAAATGACGTAAAAGACAATTCAAACAAATACAACATTTGCCTGTTGATGGCAGGTATGGTAGTAAATAATGTAATATATATAAATACTGAAAAAGGGATCCTAGAAAGCAACACACACAACATCACATTTGTGTCCTTTCTCTAACTAACTGCAACTTTTTTTTTAACAAAACATCTTCGGATTTCCTTGGAATATATATAGTATTAAGTGTACAATATATTATACAATATATAGCGGAAATTCCCGTGTCACATTTCTTTTTCCTTTCAGTATATATGTATAAATACATAATTGTAAACACCCCAAGATGTATACAGAATTGTTTGTATTGAACAACCACATCAGTTGCAGTCAATGAGTAAACCAATCCAGAGTACCACCAAAAAAAAAAACGTAACGGACACTAGAACACTGTTTGCAAAGATGGCATACATTTTGTGCTTCTTGTGGATTCATTAAGCAGCCATACATATTATTAAAACTAATTACTCGAAAGCAAAATAATTAGTTTATGAGTTTGTAAGTTTCTAATAATGTGTGATGGTATTTTAGAAAGAAAAAAACCACACAATTTACAGTGATTTATCGTTATAATAATATCATTATTTGGACATCAGTTGTAAACAAATACATTTCATACATGTTTTACAATAGAACGACAACAGTACAATCACCCCTTAATGTGGCTGTATAACCTGGCGGGATATCTTTAGTTACACTGACCCGTTTACTGGGATGACAATAAGGTAAGAGTGACATTTGGTGCACCCTAGGAACTGGTTTAAACCCCAGCTGTTTTGCCACTGACCGTTCCAAGCAATAGCACACACTTATATTTGGCCGTATTATGGGTATGTCGCAGAGAAAACATGCATTGATACAATAATATTATGCATGCAATTATGTTTAATGTGTGTGTGACGATGCTACTTTTAATTGATAATGTATAAACACACTTATACAACGTGTTATTGTTAAGACCGCGGATTTAGTTTTACTTTGAGAATATTTAGGAATATATTTATATATTATGTCAGTGCGTCTACTGAGACTAGATAACATGTGTATTACATGTACACCTATTTTAGCTGATTTTGATCGCATAAATGAGATCATATATTCAATCACCGACAGGGTCATACCAAAGACTTTATATTTCGTAGTTCTCTAGCTTGAAGCGCAAAGTTCAACCACAGTGCCGTGTCACTGATGGATTCTTCTCTTGGATCTTTAATATTTCGAACCGCACGCACGCAGACAGACAGACAGACAGACAGACAGACAGACACGTTATATGTGTTTAGTGTTAGGTTTGGGCAAGGATTTGGGTAGATTTGTGTAACAATTTCTTGTTTCAGAAGTTACACTATGCACATATACTTTCGTGCCTCGTTATAAGTGTATATTGGTAGATTTGGGCAAGGATTTGGCGAAGTGCGCGAAGTAATTTAACCAATGATCTGAGAAGGCTTATCCAACAAAACTTAGGATCTCAGCTCAGGTGCGTTTGTTTTCACCAAAGTTTCAGAATTATTGTGCACTTGGCGCCGAGAACCGAGGTTCTCAATTTGAGATCCCAAGTTTTGCGAGAACCGTGGTTTTCGTGTAATCTTAGGATATTGAAGGAGAACCTAGGTTATAACCTTGGCACCGAGAACCTGGGTTTTCGAAAACACTTATGATCTCGTCTGAGAACCTATGTTTTACTAATTATTGTGCACTTGGCGCTGAGAACCTAGGTTCTCAACCCTGAGAACCTAGGTTCTGACTGAGAACTTAGGTTCTCGTTATTATTGTGCAATCGGCGTGCCATACGGTAGCCCTATTGCCAACCCTTTTGTGTTTGTGATGTCTTCAAGTATCTTGCCTTTTATTCATCTTTAAAGTTGTTCTTTGTTTTTGTGTGTGTTTGTGGTTGACTGTCGTCCTCGAATGCTACTTTTCCTGTTCGATTTTTATATCTACCTTTATTTTGCTTACAGTACGGGTGTAAAATACACCGTTCTTTACTTTTTCCTAAATTGTATTGCACATAGCAGAGATAACTAACAACAGATTAATAAGACATATACTGAAAGGAAAAAGAAACGCGACACGGTCATTTCCGCTATATATTGTATGTACTATATGCTGCTGTTAATCGAATGGAAGATCTTACCTTTTGGAAAAAAGACTAAAATAACACGTAACACAGCAAATAGTATTCCTGCAAAGTTTCATTATTGACAGAGTACGCGTTTGGCGCAAACTTAGGATGCAACTTTACGGTAAATAGTAGACCAGTACTGAACTGGCTTAATTTTTCAAAGAGGAACCTCAACATTAATGAATTTCTTGTTACAACGTGTACTGTGATTTAATCGTCTACAACATCACAGTTGTGTCCTTTCTCTAACTAACTGCTACTACTGTTTTTACAAAACCTCTTGGGATTTCCTTGGAAAATATATGGAATTAAGTGTGCAGTATGTACAATATGTAGCGGTACAAATATATTCAAAGATCGCAAAACTGTACAGTTCTGAAGAATTTAGCAACATCTAGGACAAAAATAATTCTGAAAACAATCAGGATGCAAGCCCTTGTAAAACTGCGAAGACAGCTTCAACGAAATGTCAAGGAAAGAACTAGCAAGCACAAGTAATGTGGTACTAGAGTTTATGGCTTACTGCTCATAGAAATTGCTAATTACGCTATAGTTTCAACATTAATCGGTTTGTTATGATTGTTAAATTCCACGTACCCTAACACTTTCATAAAAAATAAATATTCCAGACTATTTATAAGAAAACAGAACGTCTATCACTGACAGGAATAGCGTAGGCTTATGTTAGAAAATATTAATTTCATTCCGTCTAGATCAAACGATGTCCTTTATTCGAATATCAACATATAATGAGTGTTTGCCTGCAAGCGGAATTGAGATGGGCGTGATACCAACCAATTAATATGAAATATACAGGAACGTGGGCGTTACAGGTAAGTAACTAATTGTGAGCTGTATGATCTGGAATTGATAAAGATGCTGTTTCAATAGGCTGTACTAAATGTGATGTCAATGGCCTAGACGTTTTATTTGGCACAGCGTTACCAGTCAATACCATTTTTTGTTGTTGTTGAAATACGAATCATCAGACTTACTCCAGAATAGCCCTCTCATGGGTTTTTACATGCCACATGTAGGTACAAACACTAGTACAGCTACAATGTTCAGTACGTGCAATGAACGTTGTTAACGTTGACGGACAATGAACGTTGGTAAAGTTGACCCTGCTATGTTTGTACCTACATTGAAAATCTATTCAGACCAATTCCGGATAATAACAAATGTACAATTGCAGTATAAACACCGAGAAAAAAGACGTATTAACAGGCTATATTTGGTGTAAATGACATAGACGTTTTAACTGACCAATCAATGCCATTTGTATTGGTGTTTTTGTAAATGGCCGTTAATGGTTCAGCTCTATTTAAATTACGACTATGTTCAAAAGATTGGCAGAAGTGTATATATATATATATATAGTGCGATATTTAACCACGAGCCTAATCAGAACTGCCTCAAGCACTTTCATCAATCGCAACTGCTGTAACTTCTTTGTTCATAATTAATTATTTCCGATAATCAACGGAAATTAGCGAGTTTGTTCGATTGCCACGAGCGGCAACATCAATTAGGAGGACATATAGGATTGATGGTGTTTGCCTTTGACGTAAGGTTTTGATTTTTAAGAAAGAGCTTCATGCGGTAAACACAATGAAAATGCCATCCATCATTAAACAACAAATTGTTGAACGATGCCAATTTTAAAAGGGCACAAGCGCTTCATCAACATTTTATATTGCCTTACTTGTTAACAGTATGTTTTATTATTTTCATCGTGAAGTAAATGTATTGTCAATGTGCTGAAACACGCTGATGCATTATTGGCGGTTTAATTTAATAATATTGTATTGCAGATATGTTACATCAATTCAACATCACAATATTCATAGCAACATATGCAAATGGATAAATGGATTGAACTACAAGTTATTACAACATTAGTTACAGTTCTTTCCATTGTGGCTGAAAAAGTGTATGTGATTATCGGTTTGAAATTGTAACAATACATTTAACTATGAACTTGATAAGGAAAAACAAAGAGAAAAAATCCGAAATTTAAACTCTGCCATGCCATTCTACCCCCACGCAATCTTCACCAAAATAACACCAAAATAACACCCCATATCCACGTTCAAGCTGATAGAAACATAGCTACTGTTGATATAGACAAATTCAACGTTATATCGATACAAAGTTAAGGATTTTGGCATCGTTTAGTGTTTTCAATATAGTTTTGAACTTGAGTAAATAGAATATGATTTTCCTCGTCCGTTAGTTGGTCAATCCCGTGTAAAAGTTTGTGAGTACGTAAAGGATAAAATATACGAGTGTCTGAAAATAAGTGCCGTCTTTCATTTCTGAAAATTACGCATCTAAACAAATAATGCTCAACATCTTCAACACCATCACCACATATACAATAGGGACTATCCGTCAAATGATTAAGATAGAGATCAGAGTTTAAATTGCTGCAATTGTAGAAATAGTATGGGCGTGTGCATCCTTGTTAACTCGAATTTTTCATAAAATATATTGGAACATAAAATCATTATAGATGGTAGGATGCAATCATTAAAGATAAGCATAGATGAACAAGAATGTTTAATGTTGAATGTGTATGATCCGAATAACGCATCTGATAATTTGTAGTTTCTGTCAATTATTGGAGAGTTTATCACTTTAAATGATAGTGATACTTTAATTGTTGGTGGGGATTTTAATACTGTGATTGATGTAAGTTTAGCCAAGAAAAATGGTAATGTTAACAACAATAAAACAATGTCGAGAAAAGATTAATAATATAATTGGAAATAACGATATAAACGATATTTGATGTACGTTTAACCCCACTACTAGACACTATACGTGGCACTCAAACCATAAACCCCAAATAGTTTGCAGACTAGATTATTTTTTAGTGTCTTCAAATATTGTTAATTCTATCTCGGCTTGTAGTTTATGGCGGGGATTATTTTATTTACACTGTCTCGTTTTATTTGGATGACTGTATGGTAAGTTTGAGGCTTGGTGCACCCTAGAACCTGGTTTAAACCTCCAGCGGCATTTTTTGCCACTGACCGTTCCAAGGCGGTAGCCCTATTGTCAACCGTTTTTGTGTTCGTGACGTCATATGCCTTTATTCCATATTAAGATTGTCATTTATGATTGTCTTTTTGCTTGTTTTTATGTTTACTGTGTTCTGTGAAAGCTGCATTTCCTGTTTGACTTTTATACTTATTTGTAAAATATCTACAGGGCTACGTTCAGATCATTCTCTTGTATATTTTAATTTAAATACGGACAAAACACCGCTCAGACCTGGGTATTTTAAATTGAACAATAGTGTAACTTTAGAAAAAGAATACCAAATTAAAATTAAACAAACTATACAAGAAATAGTCGATATAAATAAAGATTCAAACCGCAATACTCTTTGGAAAATAGTTAAAGGCACAATCCGTAATGAGACAATTATATATGCATCGCTCAAGAAAAAAAAGTATTAAAAAAAGAAGTTAAACTAAAAGATGAAATTGACAATCTAGAATTATAATTATCATCAAACCCTCATAACGAAAATGCGATTAACACTATTTTAGAAACTAAAACTCTTTTAGCGAATATTATAGAAAAAAGACCAATGGTATCATAATTAGAGCAAAAGCAGAATGGGTCGAGTGAGCAGAAAAAACATGGGATAATTTGGGTATTAAATATAATAAACAACTGCATAACCATAGAATTAGATAATTTTTTACATTTGCATAAACATTATAGAACATACATAATTCTGAATTCCTGAACTACTATACAATTGTTCAAAGCATACCAAACAAATGGAAACAGGAACTAAAAACAGAAGACAGAATAACACACTATAGCGAAACCAGATAATTGAAACAAATAGGGAAACAAAATAGTGCCAACAAATTATTATACAACATTCAAGGGGATCGCATGCAAACAGAATAACCAATTAAATTCATGTTTGCCGTTTTGTCCGTTTTTGGGTTTACTGTGTTCTGTGAAAGCTGCATTTCCTGTTAGACATTTATACTTATTTGTTTTAGATATTTTCAGTATACATATATAATGATAATTATACCCACAAATAAATTTCTATATAAATGCAAAATTAGTAACATAAATCTCTGTGATTTTTGCAATATGCACGTTGAAACAATTGAACATTTGCTTTGGGAATGTCCATTTAATAGAGTTTTTGGACAGAAAAACATAACTTTTTAAACAGCAAACCGCGTAAGTATTCATTTTGCATTGACTTTCCAAATACTTTTCAAGAATAAGTATGCAAAAAAGATTCCTAGTTTTACAACATACATTTCATACATAAATACATTACACAATTAAACATATAGAGCGTATTATAGCCAGTTTTAAAGACAAATTGGAATACCACTCAAAAAAGTGGGAAGTTTTACGTTTAAATACAAAAAATTGAACAGTATTCGGTAACACATTCTCTTTCTCCCTCTCTCTCTCTCTCTCTCTCTCTCTACTGTTTAGTTTGTATTTTTCTCTTCTTAATTTACTACCATATCGTACCGTACCTTATTTGTAAATAGTTTTATCTTTATATATTTACACTAATTTTTAGTTACTACTTCATTTCTTCATCTTTCATCAGTTTTTGCGCACAATATGACCTATTTGTGTGTCAACGTGCCGTAAAACACCATTCATTCATTCATTCATTCATTCATTCATTCATTCATTCATTCATTCATTCATTCATTCATTCATTTATTCATTCATTCTTCTTAATTTCTGTTACTTTTTAGTCTCTGCCGCTGAATGTAACTTATTTCTTGAATGGGGTTTTAGGTTCCGTTAGAATATAATATTAAGTTATATTGGGACAACAACCTCAGAGGGAGATGAGATGATGGATGAAGTTTCTCATCATATGTGCCTTCACCAGAGAGCGAACCCATGCGGGGCAGAGGTCTGTAACCGTAAGGCCTTATTTCCGGAGATACCGACGCCTTAGGTATGTAGTGAACAAGTAAATACTTCGATAGACAAATAATGTAATCCAGTTACTCACTGATGTTGGATTGTATATAAGGTCAGAGCGACTATTTCTTTAAATATAAACTTGCCCTACTTGTAGTATTTACGTTGCGTTTTAAATTATAAAGACTTGGTGGCAGAGCTATCCGGCGATCATAACATACTGTGCCACTAACAGGCCAATGCTGTATTTGTTTGAATGGTGTTTTACGTCATTTGTAGCACATGCTATATGTCGTTTTGTTGTAGAGGCAGATCACCACATCGTTCCTGCATAGAACCAGTAATTATATCTTCCGCCATCAGTAAGAATCGATGCAGTCATAAAGATCATGAAACGGAAAATATTATTTATAACTGGACATTGTGGTATATAAATCGGGAGAACAATTTGTATGAGAAAGTAATCAAAGCGATCATTTGAAAACGCTTATACCGTTTACAGTTATATGAACAGGTTCGGTAATATTTAATTGGTCTTTATACACCCTTCATCTAGCCTTCGAAGGTCCAAAGAAGGATAAACATATCGGACAGGGAAAGCAGCATTCAAGGACGACAGTCAACCACAAAACACAAAAACAAACACGCAAACAGACAAACAGAAAGGCAAAAGTAATAACAAATGCAAACGACATCACAAACACAAAAGGGTTGCCAATAGGGCTACCGCCTGGGAACGGTCAGTGGCAAAGTAGGCCACTGGGGGTTTAAACCGGTTCTAGGGTGCACCAAACCTCACACTTACCCTACTGTCAACCCATTAAAACAGGACAGGGTAAATAAAGAAATCCCCGCCATGATTTAATCTCTAACCAACAAGGCAGCATCAATAGGCAATATAAGTAAAACACAAATATGCTCGTGTAAATATAATACCAAAAAAAACAATAGCCTAGAAAGCCACAATGAAGGTACTCAACGACTTGGCAGAAGCCAGAGCAACAAGAGAATAAACCATTAAGGGCAGGACAGGAAAGATTATAGACAAACATCAAACGCCACCGTCCCAATGGGCTTTAGGTAGGCGTCATCATAGGGTCCACAGCCTGTCCGGTCATCGTACAATTAAAGAGGAAAGCATAGTGGCGAACTGTTAAAGGGTCCACCACCAAGCATGCAGTACGTTGCAAAATGATAGGGTCATAACCTCTTTTGATAAACTTTTTAACAAGTTTAACAAAGATAGTATGAAAGTGATCATGACCTAGAATCTTACGAAGTTTATAAATCACATCACCATAGAAGTCAGGTTGTGATAGTCCTTGTCGCAGAAAAGTCCTTAAATTACTTTTATATTTGGAAAGAAGATCAGGGTTACGATAATACAATTTTGCAAAGGTTTTACGAAGTTTATGGTAACGGTAACCCTGATTGAGTAGCTTTTTAGTTATACAAAAAAAATATAAAAAGATCGGACAGGGAAAGTAGCATTCAAGGAGGACAGTAAACCACAAAACACAGAAACAAACACGCAAACAGACAAACAAGAAGGCAAAAGCAATAATAAATGCAAACGACATCACAAACACAAAAAGGGTTGACAATTGGGCTACCCCCCTCGGAACGGTCAGTGGCAAAGTAGGCCACTGGGGGTTTAAACCGGTTCTAGGGTGCACCAAACCTCACACTTACCCTACCGTCAACCCATTAAAACAGGACAGTGTAAATAAAGAAATCCCCGCCACGATCTAATCTCTAACCAACAAGGCAGCATCAATAGGCAATATAAGTAAAACACAAATATACTCGTGTAAATATAATACAAAAAAAACAATAGCCTAGAAAGCCACAATGAGGGTACTTAATGACTTTGCAGAAGCCAGCGCAGTAAGAGAATAAACCATTAAGGGCACGACAAGAAAGATCATGGACAAACATCAAACGCCACCGTCCCAATGAGCTTTAGGTAGGCGTCATCATAGGGTCCACAGCCTGTCCGGTCATCGTACAATTAAAGAGGAAAGCATAGTGGCGAACTGTAAAAGGGTCCACCACCAAGCATGCAGTACGTTGCAAAATGATAGGGTCATAACCTCTTTTGATAAACTTTTTAACAAGTTTAACAAAGATAGTATGAAAGTGATCATGACCTAGAATCTTACGAAGTTTATAAATCACATCACCATAGAAGTCAGGTTGTGATAGTCCTTGTCGCAGAAGAGTCCTTAAATTACTTTTATATTTGGAAAGAAGATCAGGGTTACGATAATAAAGTTTTGCAAAGGTTTTACGATGTTTATGGTAACGGTAACCCTGATTGAGTAACTTTTTAGTTATACAAAGATTACGAATATTAAAGTCCTCAACTCGAGTACAAGCTCTAGAAAAACGAATAAGTTGAGACACATAAACCCCATAAGAAGTTGCTCGGGGAACATCCCCATCCAAGTGGGGGATAATTAACAATGTCAAAATTAAAATCATCTCTCTTGTCATAGATTTTGCTAATTATTTTACCATTTTCAATCGAGAGATCTAAATCAAGAAAAGAAGCGTTATTATCAGATATATTAGCTTTGTTTAGCTGAAGTTCTTTAGGATAAATATAATTAAACATAGTTGGAAAGAAAGGGTTGTCAATGTTCAATATGTCATCCAGATACCGAGAGGTGTCATTAAAGGCTTCAATAACATCTGCCTGGGTATCTGGTGAAAGACTCAACATGAAATCCCTTTCAAAGATTACGAATATTAAAGTCCCCATCTCGAGTACAAGGTCTTGAAAAACGAATAGGTTGAGACACTTACACCCCATAAGAAGTTGCTTGGGGAACATCACCATCCAAGTGGGGGTAATTAACAATGTCAAAATTAAAATCATCTCTCTTGTCATAGATTTTGCTAATTATTTCACCATTTTCAATCGAGAGATCTAAATCAAGAAAAGAAGCGTTATTATCAGATACATTAGCTTTATTAAGCTGAAGTTGTTTAGGATAAATATTATGAACCATAGTTGGAAAGAAAGGGTTGTCAATGTTCAGTAAGTTCATCCAGATACCGAGAGGTGTCATTAAAAGCTTCAATAACATCTGCCTGGGTATCTGGTGAAAGACTCAACATGAAATCCCTTTCATAGCAAAATAAAAACAAATCTGCGACAAGAGGTGTACAGTTCGTACCAATAGGGATACCAACAATTTGTCTATAAACGGTGGTACCATACCTGACGAAAATATTATCTAACAGGAAGATGAGTGCTTCACAAACTTCATAGCAAGTCCACATAGTATAATCGTCTGAACTGCCGTTAGTGAAAAACGCTTTAATATTATTACATGCCAAAGATGTAGTATTTTCTCTAGCGAATATGTTTTGAATAAGAGAAATTAGCTTGTCTTTAATAAGATGATGTGGAAAGGTTGTATATAGTGTAGAGAAGTCATAAGTACTTATTGATGAAAATTGACTTTTATTGAAAATGTTATCAAGAACGTCTCCTGAATTTTTTATAGACCAAAATAAATTAATCCCAGAGTTTTCATAAATTTATCACAATATAGTTTAACGTGATCTTTAACGGCAGTAAGACAAGAAGTTAAAAGTTTGGAGATGTTTGTTGTGGTGCAGGCACTAGAATTAGAAATAAAGCGGGCCTTATACGGATTTTATGTATTTAGGAATCCAGTACATGGTAGGCAGTTTATTTTGCTTATCGCGTACACCAGTCTTGAAAGTAGTGCACCGAGTGATATTTGCGGAAACAACATCATCCTCAGTAGAATTAACTGGAGTATACGAATTGGTGCTGTCGAGTTCCAGAGATAAAACATTGACGTAATGTAGGCGTCAAACAAAAATTACATTATTAGCTGCTTTATTTGCAGGAACTAAAACAAATTTATTATGAAATTCCTGAATTCCCGATTTTAGATTACGAAAGGAAAACCTAGGTCTCTGAGGTAGTAAAGAGGGGTTAGCATTATAAAAGTTAATACGTGTATCCATAATTTTCAGAATTTACTTTTCCAAGTAGAAAGCGAGTTTGGGTCCGCATGTTCTCTACGACACCATTTTATACTAAAATATTCAATGGAGTGGGCGATCTGGGCACGACAGGCATTAAAATCAATAGTTGAAGGTAATCTATATTTAGGACCTTTCGAAAACAAATTTACCAGTGATGCCGTGACCTGCTGGAGCATAGGAAAATGTTGATGTGTTACATTCACATTCCTTAGGAGTATTATGTACTATATCAAGGTCAGAAATATCAATATCTACAAGTATGAGCACTAGTTAGGGTTTTGTTGTTGTTGTTTATTCAACTACTATTAAATTGTTGTCTTTACATAACATGTAATCACTATTGTATTATTACTTATATAATTTTACAACAGAAGCCAGAGCAACAAGAGAATAAACCATTAAGGGCACGACAGGAAAGATTATAGACAAACATCAAACGCCACCGTCCCAATGGGCTTTAGGTAGGCGTCATCATAGGGTCCACAGCCTGTCCGGTCATCGTACAATTAAAGAGGAAAGCATAGTGGCGAACTGTAAAAGGGTCCACCACCAAGCATGCAGTACGTTGCAAAATGATAGGGTCATAACCTCTGTTGATAAACTTTTTAACAAGTTTAACAAAGATAGTATGAAAGTGATCATGACCTAGAATCTTACGAAGTTTATAAATCACATCACCATAGAAGTCAGGTTGTGATAGTCCTTGTCGCAGAAAAGTCCTTAAATTACTTTTATATTTGGAAAGAAGATCAGGGTTACGATAATACAATTTTGCAAAGGTTTTACGAAGTTTATGGTAACGGTAACCCTGATTGAGTAGCTTTTTAGTTATACAAAAAAAATATAAAAAGATCGGACAGGGAAAGTAGCATTCAAGGAGGACAGTAAACCACAAAACACAGAAACAAACACGCAAACAGACAAACAAGAAGGCAAAAGCAATAATAAATGCAAACGACATCACAAACACAAAAGGGTTGACAATTGGGCTACCGCCTTGGAACGGTCAGTGGCAAAGTAGGCCACTGGGGGTTTAAACCGGTTCTAGGGTGCACCAAACCTCACACTTACCCTACCGTCAACCCATTAAAACAGGACAGTGTAAATAAAGAAATCCCCGCCACGATCTAATCTCTAACCAACATGGCAGCATCAATAGGCAATATAAGTAAAACACAAATATACTCGTGTAAATATAATACAAAAAAAACAATAGCCTAGAAAGCCACAATGAGGGTACTTAATGACTTTGCAGAAGCCAGCGCAGTAAGAGAATAAACCATTAAGGGCACGACAAGAAAGATCATGGACAAACATCAAACGCCACCGTCCCAATGAGCTTTAGGTAGGCGTCATCATAGGGTCCACAGCCTGTCGGGTCATCGTACAATTAAAGAGGAAAGCATAGTGGCGAACTGTAAAAGGGTCCACCACCAAGCATGCAGTTCGTTGCAAAATGATAGGGTCATAACCTCTTTTGATAAACTTTTTAACAAGTTTAACAAAGATAGTATGAAAGTGATCATGACCTAGAATCTTACGAAGTTTATAAATCACATCACCATAGAAGTCAGGTTGTGATAGTCCTTGTCGCAGAAGAGTCCTTAAATTACTTTTATATTTGGAAAGAAGATCAGGGTTACGATAATAAAGTTTTGCAAAGGTTTTACGAAGTTTATGGTAACGGTAACCCTGATTGAGTAACTTTTTAGTTATACAAAGATTACGAATATTAAAGTCCTCAACTCGAGTACAAGCTCTAGAAAAACGAATAAGTTGAGACACATATACCCCATAAGAAGTTGCTCGGGGAACATCCCCATCCAAGTGGGGGATAATTAACAATGTCAAAATTAAAATCATCTCTCTTGTCATAGATTTTGCTAATTATTTTACCATTTTCAATCGAGAGATCTAAATCAAGAAAAGAAGCGTTATTATCAGATACATTAGCTTTATTAAGCTGAAGTTGTTTAGGATAAATATTATGAACCATAGTTGGAAAAAAAGGGTTGTCAATGTTCAGTATGTCATCCAGATACCGAGAGGTGTCATTAAAAGCTTCAATAACATCTGCCTGGGTATCTGGTGAAAGACTCAACATGAAATCCCTTTCATAGCAAAATAAAAACAAATCTGCGACAAGAGGTGTACAGTTCGTACCAATAGGGATACCAACAATTTGTCTATAAACGGTGGTACCATACCTGACGAAAATATTATCTAACAGGAAGATGAGTGCTTCACAAACTTCATAGCAAGTCCACATAGTATAATCGTCTAAACTGCCGTTAGTGAAAAACGCTTTAATATTATTACATGCCAAAGATGTAGTATTTTCTCTAGCGAATATGTTTTGAATAAGAGAAATTAGCTTGTCTTTAATAAGATGATGTGGAAAGGTTGTATATAGTGTAGAGGAGTCATAAGTACTTATTGATGAAAATTGACCTTTATTGAAAATGTTATCAAGAACGTCTCCTGAATTTTTTATAGACGAAAATAAATTAATCCCAGAGTTTTCATAAATTTATCACAATATAGTTTAACGTGATCTTTAACGGCAGTAAGACAAGAAGTTAAAAGTTTGGAGATGTTTGTTGTGGTGCAGGCACTAGAATTAGAAATAAAGCGGGCCTTATACGGATTTTATGTATTTAGGAATCCAGTACATGGTAGGCAGTTTATTTTGCTTATCGCGTACACCAGTCTTGAAAGTAGTGCACCGAGTGATATTTGCGGAAACAACATCATCCTCAGTAGAATTAACTGGAGTATACGAATTGGTGCTGTCGAGTTCCAGAGATAAAACATTGACGTAATGTAGGCGTCAAACAATAATTAGATTATTAGCTGCTTTATCTGCAGGAACTAAAACAAATTTATTATGAAATTCCTGAATTCCCGATTTTAGATTACGAAAGGAAAACCTAGGTCTCTGAGGTAGTAAAGAGGGGTTAGCATTATAAAAGTTAATACGTGTATCCATAATTTTCAGAATTTACTTTTTCCAAGTAGAAAGCGAGTTTGGGTCCGCATGTTCTCTACGACACCATTTTATACTAAAATATTCAATGGAGTGGGCGATCTGGGCACGACAGGCATTAAAATCAATAGTTGAAGGTAATCTATATTTAGGACCTTTCGAAAACAAATTTACCAGTGATGCCGTGACCTGCTGGAGCATAGGAAAATGTTGATGTGTTACATTCACATTCCTTAGGAGTATTATGTACTATATCAAGGTCAGAAATATCAATATCTACAAGTATGAGCACTAGTTAAGGTTTTGTTGTTGTTGTTTATTCAACTACTATTAAATTGTTGTCTTTACATAACATGTAATCACTATTGTTTTATTACATATATAATTTTACAACATTAGCCATTAACAGTTATATATAGGTAAATGTCTATATATAAATATCTAAGTACATAAAAACAGATTTAATAAAACTGTTAAATCTATATAAATTATGATACCAAACAGATGACTTTCTGTAAAATAAGTATCTGAACTGTTAAAAGTTGAATAAATGTAAAAATTAATATAGTTAAAAGTGAATGTAATTTTCTTGACTCATGTACTATTTTTCTCAACTATCATTAATAATATGTAAATAGTCGTTTCCTATTAGTTCCGTCATTGTGTTATGTATTTATACATGTATGTTATTGCTGTAATTTGCTTTATCTGTTCACTGATTTGTGAAATTAAGCAGTTTGAAATAAAGTAAAGTAAAGTAAAGAAACTATTTAATTGTAGTTGAAAATAATATTTCTAATAGGCTTTTTATACTTATAACAAATTACAGGACTTTCGGAATTTTTGAAATAATTTGAGATAGAATTAACTACATGAGTATCCCGAAAAATACTAGGCATTCAATGAAATCAATACCTTTATTAATATATAGTAGTTTTAGAAAATGCCTGACGTGATCAGACTCCTTGTCAATATGGGGTCGGAGAACATGTTGTGTGTAGCTTTGAACTATGGAAGCAGTGTTATACAAGGGATCTGTACGAATGAAAATTGTGTCGGCTTCCTCGTCGATCAACTTTAATGAAGAAATAAACGAAGAGCTAAGCCGTGAAAGCATAGAGTGCTTTCCAGACTGTTTAAAAATAGTATGTAAATCAGCGACAGAAATAATTACACGCGATTTACGTTTGATGTTACCATTACGCCTAAGACCATGAGACCTAGATTTACGCTTTCGAATAGAAAATATAGAAAAAATGTCAATATTAGGATCTTTAGAAATATTTCCTTCTTGATAAATATTGTCATTAAGGCCGAGTGGATAAGGTGTCTGTAAGTTTTTCATCCAAAGTAAGACTTCTATTGATATAAAATTCAAAAAGTAATCAAACGTCACTCACGTAACTTCCCATGATACTACTGTTTGATCTCAAATTGAAACTATTCTTTTTCAGATAAAAAATAAAACAATGGAATAATGATTTAGCATATAAGTATTATTAAAGATGAATGGCCACCATTTTTGTAGTCTTATCAATTAACAAATTTAACTATTAAACATCATATGAACATTTCTTAATAGTCTCGGAGAGAAACATTTATTGAAAACCGCTACTAAGTTGTATGTAAAAATAAATATTATTGCATGACGTATACTACTTTTACCACTGCGTGACTGCACGGGGAAAGGAGGTAAATCTGAATTGTATAGCTGCACACTATTGCCAGATAAGTGATAAATACACACTGGCAGTCTAATATAGCGGTATCTGGCATTATTTAAGACATAGCATAGGTAGTAAAGAGAATGTTATTTCATTGATTAACGGGTGAGAGGTTTTATAAGGTACAATAGCTCTCACGTCCCCTAGTATCACTTTAACACACGATGTATCAAATCAAATTAAAAATACAAATGCACGAGATATCGTATCATTATTATTGACAAAATATGATTCCATTTTAACGTTCATATTAAAAATGAAAGAAACAAATACATACAAAAGCGCGTTGTCTTTAAAACACATTAAGGAACTATACACATTTATGTTGACATTACGTCTCATGAACAGACTCGATAAAACCGAAACTGCTTCTTTCTCTCTTGTTTGTGTTTGTTGCTTCCAAGGTATCAACTTTTCAGTATTTATTACAGATGCAAGTTATAATATGTGTCCATAAACTGTGTGATCTAACAGTTTTAATTAATAGTCACCAAAAAATGGCACAGCGAAATTAAGGTAGCATTGGGTACTACAAAATAGTAGGAAATATTTACTTTTACTCAAGGCGTGAACAGACTAGAAATGACGTCGATGCTATTTATTTGCCGAGACTTAGTAGACTCTATTCTGCTTTACTTTCTGTTCGACTGCTTTACCTACTTTTAGTTGTATATTAGTATTTTTAAAAAATATGTTTATCCCAGCAGTGTTCTCGTACATGAATACACTAAGGAATTATCTAGCAAGTTAAACAATAACATAGCACTTCGGTTTTCAGTTGCATCACAAAACAAGAACATGCACTTCTAAACGAATTAACATTAGGTATCAAAGTCGAACATGAAATGAAGCGTAATACTTTGAAACACGCATAAAAACAAGCAACAATTACAGGGAGATAGAAAAATATGCGACACCAGCAGTTTAAAATGGGTTACAATACATATACCGCCTTGAAACAGTTGTAACAACGCTAAAGGTAACAAATCCGCTAAAGGTAACAACCGCTGCTAAAGGTAACAAGTTTGATGCCAAACGTAACAACCGCCGATAAAGTTAACAATTTCAACGTTAAAGATAACTACCTCCGCTAAAGGTAACAATTACCTCTACCGCTAAAGGGAGATAGAAAAATATGCGACACCAGCAGTTTAAAATGGGTTACAATACATATACCGCCTTGAAACAGTTGTAACAACGCTAAAGGTAACAAATCCGCTAAAGGTAACAACCGCTGCTAAAGGTAACAAGTTCGATGCCAAACGTAACAACCGCCGATAAAGTTAACAATTTCAACGTTAAAGATAACTACCTCCGCTAAAGGTAACAATTACCTCTACCGCTAAAGGTAACAGCGCTTACGCCACAGGTGCCCCAGTAACTAAAAACAACCCGTTTACTCAATTTTCATTGAGATTGTAGATGTTGAAAAAAGTTGTTACCCTTAGCGTTAGCCGTGTTACCTTTAGCGGAAGAGGTGATTGTTACCTTTATCGGAGGTTGTTACCTTTGGCGTTGAAATTGTTACCTTTAGCGGCGGTTGTTACCTTTAGCGGAATTGTTACCTTTTGTTTTAACAGTAATTGGCAAAAAGGCCGCTGTGTGTTTATACCATGTTTTAAGATGAAAGAACCTCACTTTTACCTTAAAAAAATTTAAATACATAACCGGAACTGTGTGGAAAATGACGTTAAACACCATCCACATTCAAGGCAAACACAAAAGTGATCATGTATATATGAATATAAAAACGAAAAAAGCTTAGAAAGCCAAACAGCAAATACACAATGAAGCCAGAACAACAAGAGAATACAACATTACGGACACGACAAGGCAGATAAATTGAAGACACACATACACATTACCATCCCCTTCAGGGTAAACATCGTCATAGGATCCACAATCTGTCAGTTCATCGCACAATGACAGAAATGGGAAAGCAAAGTGGCAAACTGTAAAATCAGGCAACTTAACACGATGTACGTTATGCAATAATAAAGTCAAATCATCTTTCATTAAACTTTCTAACAACTTTAACAGAGACAACAATAATACTTAGGTTTTGCTTTTACGTTACAATTTATTAATACATGTAATCAACTGCATTAAGTCAAAATAACTCATGAGCAAAGACAAAATGTTGTTTAGTAAAACACTCTGTTCTGGTGGAGAATTCAAATAAAGCATACAGTTTTATATGAAGTAGAACATTGCATAATGTTTTGTATACTAAATGTTTTAATACAACTAAGATTCAAACAAACATGATAAATTACTGGTCTTTCAAACAAAATGTATAAAAAGTAACTGAATTTTCAAAGGGGCGATATCGTATGGCTTATAATTAGCATTATTTCTACGTCAGGAAAGAGCGCTTACTCTATGATGAAAACAAGTGCAAGACAGTTCGACATATCTCAAGGATGTATGAGATGTTCGCGTGACAAATGATGGAACAAATACGATATAAGGTATTATTTCGCCGGTGAAATGTTCACATAAATGGATTTTTAATTAAGATGTTTTGTAGTTTTTTGAAAAAGAAGTGATATATTATATTTCGCATTATTTGCATTTATTCATGATTGACGAAACGACTACACGACGTGCGTCATCATTGTAATACTATCATTTTCAGAAGCTGAAGTAGTTCACATACAGAATCTTAAAGTACACGCATTCGTCTTTATGTTTTAAGATAATTACTAATATAAACGATATATATGTATGTTGTTTCTGGCTTAGAGATGCAGCTCTAAATTGATTTTTATATTGAATGAAGTACGACAATTAAGCAAATTACGTTGATGGTCATGTTTGTTTTGCAACGATGAAGGTCTATTTTCGTTTGACACTCTTATATATTAATATGGAAATGCAATAACGATAAAATCACATAAGCCGGTGCATATGCCACTATTATATACCGGGTGGTTATTATACCTGTACATAAAACTGTTTTAAAAGCTATCAACAAGTCAGATTAACCTTCAGATTAACATCTTCATTTATTGGTTATTTATTTAGATACCTTTAACGAATGTGCTAGAAGTTCATTTTGACTATTAAAGTTCCCCGGCCATGTTGGTTCATGAACATGTTTATTCTTATTTAATTCGAATTCAATACACAACAACAGATATTGACAATTCACACATTGCAATATCTGTGAAAAGCGAGAATCGATTTTAGTTGATGACATAGCAAACTTTGAACAGGTAAATTAATTCACAGTAAATGTAGTTATCTCACTTTCCCGTGCAGTCACGCAGTGATAAAAATAGTAAGACAATCAAGAAATGTTCATATGATGTTTAAGAGTTACATTTGTTAATTAATAATACTACGAAAAGTGTGGCCATTCATCTTTAAATAGACGAATACATTAAGAATATCTGTTAGCACAGTGTAGCACATGAGGCGATAAATACTTGTTTAATTGTATGCAATCAATTATAAAAAAATGTCATTCTTTTATGACTAAAGTAAAACAGCATAAAAACATTCCAGAATTACACAGAAACAATTAAATAAATATAACCATTGATCTTCTCTATAGTAAAGGCGTTATACTGATGGTAATAGCCTAACATCAGTCATGCGCCTCCATTAACCCAGAAAACTTACGTTTCTATAATTATTATTATATTCAAGCAAAATGGTTAAATATTCCGTTAGGAAAGAAGAAAAAGAGCGAAGTTTACACTACCAATTTTGCAACATATAAATATCATAAGATTATTAGAAAACTCTCATATGATACCTAGTATATGATACTTATATAAAAGGAGCAGTACATGATTCTTGTTAAAAACATTTCATATAAGAATCATATAAGTATCATTTGAGAATCGTATACATGTTGAAAAATACATTTTTCGTGAGAATCATATGAAAATGTGTTTGTTATCGCTTATGATAATTATAAAAAATAGGTTTTACGTAAGAATCATATGTGAATCCTTTTAATTAAGAATCTTATGAAAATCATATGATTCTAATATGAGAATGCAATTATATGTTTGCTATAATAAATATAGACTCTATGTATATTTAAGTCGGTTATTGCTTTTTGCAATTTTGGCTTTTTAAGTCCCCACACCTTTGATGTGTAAACGTATGTATATCATTTATTTAAAAAACAAATGCTATTACTATTTGATATGTTCGTCATTTCTTAAATAAATGACAATTTCAATTTCAATATTTTCTTACTGGTGTTCTTCTGTACTTTCATACACTTTGCTATGATTTCCCACATCAAACAAAGCGTAAAGTTATTAGTGTGTGATCTATAATGTGTAAATAGAAGATGATATCAGCCCGTGTTCTAGTCCGTTGTTAGTGCTCTCAGTATATGTATTATGTGTATCATTGAAACACACGGTGAGAATAATCAGGGGACCATATATAATATCCTTGCCGGTATTGTTGTTTTCTCTGCTTATAGTTGACATTACCACTTATATACTACATTTTTTTTCTTGATCGAGGGTAGTTTACTTGAAATAGTTGTTAATAAAAATGCCATGTTACATAAAATTATATTCGTGCAGTGGGAGAGGGCTCTAATAAATGTCAAATATTGTGGTCAAAACCCATTGCTTTTTGCTTTTTATATATACTGTGCACAAAAATATAGTAATATAACTATAATGACAATGGATGGCAATACAAAACGATTAAACCAAGTACACATATATATAGTGTTTGTTATCAAGATACGTATTCGTAATATCATTCTAAATCAAGGGCTCGGACTGGATTCGGTTTTAAGAGCAGGTGGAGGGAAAATTGATTCTAAAACATTTAGAAGACCGACAAGGTTATCCAGATGAAAGGTGATCCTTTCGCCAGGACAGTGAATACGCTGCGTCTAAAACGTTCTCGTCCGTACACCGTTGCGGGTTTGAAAACCACTAGAAGCTCGACATGCGAAAGTGCTGATTCTTACCGATGGCGGGAATCGACCGTCATATAAGCCTAACATGTGTTCAAAATGACTTAAAACACCATTCAAACAAACGTGTCTAGATTTACAATGGCGAAAAGGCTATTGAAGTGATTCAAATATGAGTTTATGAAATAAACTTAGACATGTGAGGGAGTTTTATTACCTCAATAGTAATTTGTTTTGCCTTGGAGGAAATATGTTTCACATAAATGTTAGCACAAAGTGCGCATACATACTGTATAATATGCAGTTCTAATTCTTAAAAGAAAAAAAAAAAGAAAAAAAAAGAGGAAGCAAAAAACACACGGAAAAAAGACGAAACCATGAAGTCGTTGTATTGTTTTCTTACTGTTGCAGTTCTAATTCTTAAAACAAAAAAAAAAAGAAAAAAAAAGAGGAAGCAAAAAACACACGGAAAAAAGACGAAACCTTGAAGTCATTGTATTGTTTTCTTACTGTGCAATTGTATTGTTTAATTACAGTGTCATTGTATTGTTTATTTACAGTGTAATTGTATTGTTTAATTAAAGTGCCATTGTATTCTTTAATTACAGTTTCATCATATTGTTTAGTTACAGTGTACAGTGTAATTGTATCGTTTAATTACAGTGTAATTGTATTGTTTGCGTACAGTGTAATTGTATTTTTACTTACTGTGTAATTGTAGTGTTTAATTACAGTGTCATTGTATTGTTTAATCACAGTGTAATTGTATTGTTCCGTTACATTGTCGTGGTATTGTTTCCTTACAGTGTCATTGTATTGTTTATTTACAGCGTAATTGTATTGTTTAATTACGGTGTCTTTGTATTCTTTCCTTACAGTCTCATTTTATTGTTGCCTTACATTGTCATTGTATTGATTATTTACAGTGTTAATGTATTATTTAATTACAGTGTCATTGTATTGTTTAATTAGAGTGTAATGGTATTGTTTAATAACAGTGTAATTGTATTGTTTATTAGAGAATATAACCTGGGGGATGTCTTTATTTACACAGTCCCAATTATTGGGATGAAAATAGGGTACGGTTGAAGATCGATATGTGATACTCGACAGGCATTCGACAGGCATGTTCAAATATATTTAAAGATGCTTTAATTTCCGATTATATTTTCCGATATATGATACTCGATAGGCATTCGACAGGCATGACCAAGTATATTATTTCCGATTATATTGTTCCGATATATGCTATTTGACAGGCATGATCAAGTATGCTTTTGTCTGGTGAACACGGTTATATTACAATAATTATCGTATGCTTGTTACAAAAACAGTACACTTTTACATGCAAATGCTACCAGAAACGACCACTCTCTGCAGAATGTCTTTATTATGACGTACTATATATGTGTCTGTCGTATATACTAATGGATTTAGGTACTTTATAATACAACATTAACTTTATTCTGCTAATGGAGCTACTTGTTTGAACCGAAGTCATCTATGTAGACGAAAAGTTAGATTTGTATAATTATGTGTCACATAAATGTTTTAGCTTAAATGTTTTAAAAAAGAAAGTTAGTGTCGGTATGCGTACACACTCCGCTGGTTATCAGATAACGTCGATAGAGGGGTTGTGTACACATACAATATACAATTAATTTAAGCTAACCAGATTGGTCATTTTGTCTACTGACTGTTCCAAGCTAGAAACCATGTCTTCACCATTAGTAGTTTGGTGTATTGTCATTTTCATCGTATATTTAATTTGCTCTTTGTTTGTGATACTGCGCGGACCTACGGTGTAATTGCGCTTGAGTGCCTTTGTTTCTATAACACCGTTTCAAGTGTTGTCTGTCTGTAAATATCAATATATGTATAATTGCACACGTTGCTAGTGTAGGGTTGTGGAGTGGCTCCTCTCTCACTGCACGTGAAATTGTTTCCAGTCCGATTATCGGTGATTATCACAGGAAAATACCATCAATAGAACCGACACAAACAAGAACATCCTATTTTATATGACCATATATTTTAAGTGGTGTATGATTCCCACCAGCCTTTCTTCAGACACAACCCTAATTTATGATAGACAAGAACAGGACACCTTATAAATAAGAAAACTGAAAGCACTTTTAATACTTCTATGGTCTGGTAGCTCGGTTTGGTATACAAGAGATACATATAATTTAGATGTGCTGTATTTCCAGTGTTGGCGATACCGTTTAAACCGTGGGGTGTCATACTATAATATATTAAGCAATTCAATAGACTTATCAACAGGCTTCATTTAATAAAGTTACACGGACGTCAGCAAATGAGGTTTCAATATCAAATGCAACGCTTTCTAGGCGAAATGGAAACAGTTCCATAGATATGAACTATCCATATTTCTGGTAATATTTCTTATACGACTTTGTTTTTGTTTTTGATTTCTTGCTCTATACAGTTTTACTTTCAAATGTATTAACTATGAAATGAACGTGCCCTCAGAAAGTGAGTATTTATAGTCTCGATCATCCAGACCTCTCGCGAGACTTCTCTCAAAGAAGTCCAAACGATAGTCTGGAGTAAAGCTTCTTTAAAAATGTTGACATCAAAACGAGGTGTGGACAAAACAAAATCACCGGCCTCTGATTGGTCAACTTCAGTTTGTTATGGAAATCCGTGGGAATCACCCCTACGTCACGACGGCGTCAAAAAATACGTGACGTTACGCGCAATGTTGTGCAATAAAATTACTCCAAACATAGTCAGCGGATCACGATTAATGCTAAAAATTAAATTTTAAACATCATTTTGTAAGATTATATTATGTTTTTAGAGAAACTACAATAAAACGAATTTTATTGTATATTTAATAAGGACGTAGATACATCTCATTGGAAATAATGTTGCGCGTAATTCAACGTGCACTTTGATGTTGCAATCAAAATGACGTCACGTCGCAGTCAGTTTTGACGGTTGGCGCAGTCTATCGGTCAATTTGTTTAAAGAACAGTGAGTCCAGACGCTCGCTAGCGCTCGCAATCAGCTTGAGTGTGTCTGGATGATACAGACTAGAGTATTTATTGATGACTGCGTTCTGTGAATTATACACTTCCTGTTCGAGCAATGCATCTATTTTTATATATCTGGCGTGGCGCAGTCGGTAGCGCGGCGGATTTGAAACCAGAGGCCCCGGGTTCAATCCTCCGTGGTGCCACTGAGTTTCGCCGGTGTGTTCATGGGCAAGACACTTTCCCTTAGCCTCGTCCGTCGGATGGGGACGTAAACCGGGCGGTCCCGTGTATCGGTCTATTCCCGAGCACGTTAAAGAACCAAAGGAATCTATTCGTATTTAATAAGAGTAGGGCACGGTTCCCGGATTCCTATGTATCCTTCCCCTCTCTCTGGGGCGGCTCTAAATAACCTATTCTGTGTTGATGAGCCATTAAACAACATTCAATTCAATTCAATTATATATTTACATTTTTGTTACTAGATAAAATGCGTATCATTATGAACATTTTCAGAAAGTGCGATGAAATGCGAATATATTAGCACTGGAATGTATTCGTGTGTTCAACGTTATGTGTAGATAATTGAGTCTCCCGCCCAGAAGCCATTTAACAGATACAAAGATGCAGGGTAATTATGATTCCCGCCCAGACGCCTTAATATGTGTTTCATTGCCTTGTGAAAACTGATTGAACTGGGTTTTCTAACGACCAATCACCACGTGAAACCTGAATAGTACCTAACTGTTATTTTTCGTAACATGTGCAAGTGTTTTCTTGCAAACCTGTAAATAATTGATGTTTATTAATAACCTAGAGTCATTGTTTGTTCCTAAATATATATGTTCACCTCTGATAGTGAATTTTCTCAGCTTTAAGACATAACATATTCAGGTAGTATGTGTTATGTGTTTGCGTGATCAAAGCTGTTTTAACATTGAATAAAAAAACTTTAATTAGCTAAAAATACCGACTCACGCCACAATGACACGAGTGTGGAACTGAATAGAGGAATATCAAACATGAGACAAATGATCATATGGAAACATAGCACCCAGCACCGTAGGCCGCACTGTACCGCGTACAAGGAGCAAATTTAATACACAATGAAAGGAAATAACAATACAAAGAGCGGTGGAGACATGGTTTCCGATTAATTATGACGTTCATCTAAATTTTCAACGGACGGTATCGTTCGATGTTTGTCTAAGATATTGTCTTGTTGTAACCTTAATAGTGTTTTTTTTGTTGTTCTGAATTCTGCCAAGTCATTGAGTACTCGCTTTGTGGTTTTCTATGCTTTAGTGTTTAAATATTCATATATACATTATCATTTATGTGTTATTCTCATGTTGTCTATTAATCCTGACTTGTTTGTTAAAGAATATAGCAATACGACGATTTCTTTATTTATACTGTCCCGTTTTATTGTGATGACAAGTGGGTAAGGGTGAGTTTTGGTCCACCATAGCCTGGTTTAAACTACCAGCGGTCTTTTTCCACTGACCGTTTCAATGCGATTTTGATTAATGATATTTACTCAAATTCACCTTTTACCCTTAACCATAAATCTAATGTCTGTGCAGAGCCAATGCATATGTGTATACATATACGTGTACTTGCGAGCATTATGATTAACCATATTATAACATAAGCAAGCGATCATTTACAAGCAATTGTCTTACTCAGTGATTACTGGTAGTTGATCAAATTTACTTTTTTACCATTAATAATAAACCTAATCTCTATATAGAGCTGATGCACATGTTAACAATGTAAGGACTTTTATGTCGAATAATTCTTGCTATGCAATATTTCAAAAAACCTAATTTCGATGATGACGTTCCAGACATTGTGTGCAACATGCAAGTAAACGACTCTTGTGGATAGTACATTTTCAGATTATGATTGTTCAATAAATCATGCAATACAATTACTTAAAAACGTCTACCATTTAATAATAATAATTATTACGTTGACAATTCTGAGAGAAAACATTAGTTCAACTGCCCTAGGTTATAAATATGTTAGCATTATGGCATGGACAGTTTTTGACAATTCCGACAGAGAACACACTTATAATTTAGTTTAACGCTCTCCAAGGCTTTAAGTTGTAACGAAAATGATCAGCAATAAAAACGTTATCGTAAAGAGAGTGTAAAATTATTACAAATTCAGTTTCCTTGTACTGGCCTTTTCGACATATTCAAAACACACATCACAAAAACAGTATTACATGGTTATATGGTTATAAAACCTGGTGATGGTAAAAAGGCCTGGTGTTATGTTCAACCATATGATTACATAAACAAGCGACCATTTGCAAGAACCTTTTCACGTATATAGTAATGTATCTACCATTAAAGTAACGTTAAATCGCTTTGAAATAGCAAATTAATCAGCCATTATCCAGAAACTATGACGCATGTTTTATTTGTTTCATTGATAAATACGCTGTAATACTAGCTAAATACTAGCTTCGGTAATTAGATGATTTGAACGGTTTTGATATGTACACGTATATGATATGAAAAATGGTGGTATATCACGCTCTATGGATATGTATTATTTCGCTTTGAGATGCAAAATCTTAGTGTAACCTAGTTCTTTTTTTTTATTTTTCGCTTGGTTGACATGAACTTGTATTGTTTTGTATTTTGTACTCTAACGCATTTTAGTAAGGTCACATATGACGATAAATGCAGCCTCAGCATTTGACGATAATGAAAAATGACACAAATTCTTTCCTTATTCTTTTTTTTTAAATATCAGGTTGATAAAATATTATGCTATACAGTAAAGTTAGCTTTTGACGATAACATTATTTCTCTTAAAATCTTTCTATAAATTTCAGGTTGATACACATATTATTGTGAACAATAAAGACATGATCCCGTGGTGAATATGAACATGATATAGCTATGTTTAATACTTTTCTTAAGAGTTTAAATGTTGTTTCAAGCTTCAGATTTCTCACCGATACACAACAACTGTTCGCAGAATAGTAAAGTCACCAACAAATACGTTATCATTTTGTATATCAGTACATCATTTTGAATACATCAAACATAATAACTACATGCGAAAATATTACACGTTGTATGAATAACAATTGTTGAGAAACATTCCACTCAAAAGAAATATATTACATATTATGACAGAGTTGCCAGGTTTATTTAGTTACGATTACTCAAATATATGTATGGTCATTGAACTATTTTGAGTGTTTACGCTGTTGTACGCAAGGGATGTACTTATGAGAAGTGTTTAAGGTAGGATGGTGTCAATCAATAAAAACTTGGCTTATTGCAGGATTCCTTCAGAGATCGGGAAAGTGGAATGGAAAAGCAAACGAAGTAAAGATATACCGACAGTCAATGAAAACGCACCAGTACATTATATGGGTGTTAAATTGTATTGCTTAATTAATTTATATAATAATTAGCACATACTTTGAAATTGAAGAATATATAGCTAACAATTGCAAGCATTGATTGTCTCAAAATTCCTGAAAATGGTGTACTAGTATAATGTCTAACTAAAATCACTGGGGTATAAAACAAAAAGTCACACATTTTAATACCGAGTATGTCCAACCTTATGCATGCTATTGTCAAAACAACCAACAATTTTCGAGGATAAATAAATGGCAAGGTATATGACATCAGAAACATAAAAGGGTCGAACACAGGGCTATCGTCTTAGAACGGTCAGTGGGAAATGATCGATGGCAGTTTAAACCAGGTTCTATGGTGCACCAAACGTCACTCTTACCCTATTGTTATCCTAAAATATGGAACAGTTTAAATAACAAAATCGCCGCTATGCTACTAGTATATCCTCTAACAAACTAAGCGGCATTAATAGGCAATATACCGCAACGATGATCATAATAGATGAACATGAAAACAAAAACAAAATCCTCGAAAGTCAAGCAGCCAGTACATTGAGTATTTGGCGGAAGCCACTACAAGAAGAAAATAAGCTATTGTTTGTGTTTGTTGCTTCCAAGGGATACCATTTTCAATATTTATTATGTGCAATACGTGTGATCTTAAGAGCAAATCCAGAAAATTCATACTGGACGTGTACATTGTTTACAATAAATAATAATGCTTCAACTAGGCTATCGATTGTGTTGAGCGATATATAGGTCTCACAAGTTAAATAATAGTGAAATGTTTAAATTCAACGTGTCTCTACAAACTATGGACATTTGGAAAAGCAGATTGGTCGACCATGTGTTTTTTCTGGATATTTCGAGCAACAGCCATTAAATTTCACACAGAAAACATTTTTAACAAAATTCAGAATATTGTACAGTGCTGCAGAGAAACCTTACTACATATGCAGAGCAATGTAAAAACAACTGGTGTGAGACGTAAATGTGCCGATTTCGCCGTAGATCACGTGATATGGCATGTTTCCGCCATAGATCAAGTGATATGATGACAATAACGATCATCAGACGAAGCAACGGAGTATGAAAATTAATCGTATATTGAATAATGAAGGCGTCGGTTCTCAGTTCAAAAGTGATCAAAACCATTTGAAAATTATGTACTCTTACATTATACAAAATAAACTCTTTTTGCGATTTAATAAAACATCAACGTACCATCAAGTAGATCAAATAAATATAGGATCTTAAACGAGTTCGCATTTCATATCAGATTGATGAAATGAGTCATTATTTATTTAAATTTTAACGAGCCCTTTGGCGAGTTGAAATTAAAAATAATTCATAAAGAGTTTCATAAATTCTTTGGAATGGGGAAGAATTTAAGATCCTTTTTATCACATAACATTACAGACTAAATTGTAAAAAAAATCAAATGCACATAAAACAGCCACGACCTCAGACACAATTTAGCGACAAAACATCATCACGTCCTCTGAAGCCAAAACGGTATGTGACGTCATAACGTCCTGACATTCACAACGTTGAGTATAAAATAGTTCGCGTTTCAATACTTTACAACAGGGCATTTTTTTTAATTATTTTTTATAAGCTGTTGAGAAATAATAAGTTTATGACCTATATCAGGATGTATATAACGAAATATCTTAAAGAAACATGTAAAATATTGAAATAGGTGAACTCAACGTTTTCCAGGCAAAGGGGAATCAGTTCCGTGAATCTGAAATATCCATTTTTCCAGTAATAGTTTTAATACAGCCTTATTTTTGTGATGTGTCACCATTTTCAGTTTTATCATCAAATGTAATACATATTACATACTTTTTTTTTAAAAAAAAATGAGTTTTCGGATAACTGCGTTCTGTGAATTCTAAATTCATGTTTGACCGACGCATCGACTATTTCTGTCTATATCAATATGAACATTTTCAAAGAATGTCATGATGTCATGGAATGGGAATCTACTAGTAAAGCACTGGAATGTATTCGTGTATTCACCTTTCTGTGTAAAAATAATTGATCGAATCTTCCGCCCAGAAAACATTTAACAGATAAACAGATGTAGATTAATTAAGCCTCTCGCTCAGGAGCCATTATACGTGTTACATTGCCTTGTGAAAATTGATTGAAATATATTTACCAACGAACAAACACCACGTGAAACCTGTATACCTGTATAGGACCTGATTATAATTATTCGAAACATGTGCTGTTTTCTTGTGATTAATATGTAAGTGATTGATGTTTGCTAATAACCTAAAGTCATTTGTTGTTCCTTAAAATATATTTTTTCTCATAGTGTATGATCTCAGCTTTGAGATACCACGTATTCAAGTATTTGCATTTAAAAGCTAATTTAACATTGAATTAACATGATTAAAAGCTTTAATTTGCTTAATGTGGCCGAATGGTAAACGACGTTGCGTTGTAAATCTTCGCCTCTCACCGCTGCGGGTTCGAATCCCACTGAGAGCTCGACTTATAAGTGAAATACTGGTTCTACCCAGGAAAAGTTGGTGGTCTGCCTCCACCACAAAAAAATCGATCGTCATATATAACCTTGAATGTGTTGAAAATGACGTAAACACTATTCTATACAAACCACAGTACCCAAATGCAATGACACCGTACGTTTGCACTGTACAACCAACAATGATCAAATTTAATATACAAAAAATGACAATACGAAACACAAAGAGCGGCGAAGACATGGTTGCCGACCTACGACTACGTCTACTGAAAATCTTGTCTTATCTTGAATGCTTAATGGGTTATCTTGCTATGGATTCTGAGTATTTATTTTGTAGCTTTCTATGGGTTTTGTTTTGAATATTCATATATTCATTATCATCTATGTATTATACTTATATCGCTTCTTAATAGTGCTTCATTGTTGAAGAAAAGAGCCTGAGGGGGATTTAATTATTGATGCTGCGCCCTTTTAATGGGATGACAGTAAGGTAAGTCTTGGTTCACTCTAGAACCTGGTCTACACAACTGCATATCATGATTAGAAGCTGAATTAATGGAGAGTTTTTTTAATCATCTTAATCTTCAAAATAAAATTAAAATACCCTTTTCTGAAAGAGGGATGCCTTGATTCTTATTAACTTTATAACTGATGTTTGTGTTAATGCGTGGTTTTGGTTGAATGTATTTTGTGAAAGCTACATTTCCTGTTAGATTTTTATAAACTACTTTTGGAACCGTCCATAGGCAATATGACCAACTGGTTATCTTAAATCGTTTTATGCTTACTCAACCTGTTATATTATCCTGTCTTCAGCGCCCAAATTGACAAGACATTGTACATAAAGTACATTCCATCAAAAGAAAGTCTCAAACCATAAAGTCAACATCCGGGAAATGTAGCAAACGATACACGTATATGTTGTTATAAAAGTACATTATTAGAAAAACCTCAGGATGTATCCAGAATTGCAGTCAAAAGTGAAAAACAATATAGGATACGACCCAAAAACCTGAAGGACGAAAGTTCATCCACCAACATCTCCTTTCAGTTTTCAGAAGGTGCAATCACAGAGTCCCAATAAGTTGTCCGGTCATCGCACAAGAAAAAAGTGATCCATAGTAACCGACTATAGGGAGGTCAATCACCATGCATGACGTGCGTTCTATCATTTTCTGTCGAAGTTCATGATTAATGGTCAGGAAATCAATCAGACCTCTTTAACTGTAATGATCACGTCTCCATAAAATAAAGGTAGTGATATTCATAGTCACAGAAAGGTTTTAAGTTTGTGTTGTACTTCTTCAGTAGGGTTTCGTTACGATGATAACACTTTTAAGAAAGATCTACATAGTTTGTGATAACGAACACCTGGCTGAAGAAGTTTACCTGTAATAACTTGATTTCGATCATTGAAGTCCTTAGCATCGTTACAAGCCCTAGCAAAACGAGTGAGCTGAGAGATATAAACCACGTATGATATAGCACGAGATATGTTCCAATCTAAATGTGAATAGTTAGTAATGCGACATTTTAAGTCATCTCTCTTACTATATATTTTAGATTGTATGTAATCATTTGAAATCGAGAGATGACATGGTATCCTGTGCAGGATCTGTAGTAAATAGATCAAATTATCTCACGTGTGTCAGTACAAGGTAATATATCCTTAATAGATATAAATATAGATATAAAAATCGAACAGGAAAAAGGACAAACACGCACAGAAACAAAGAACAACTTTGCAGATAAATAAAAGGCCAAAAAAGACAAGAGAAAATGGTTGTAAATAGAGCTACCGCCTTGGAAATGTCAATGAAAAAATAGGCCGCAGGTGGTTTAAACCACGTTCTAGGGTGCACCAAACCTCACATTTACCCTACTGTCATTCCAATAAAACGGGACAGTGTAAATAAAGAAATTCCCGCCATAAACTATTTTCTAACCAAAAGGCATCATTAATAGGCAATATAAGTAAAACACAAAGATGCCGGTGTATATATAAATACAAAAAAACAAATGCTTAGAAAGCCACAAAAATGGTACTCAATTACTTGGCAGAAGCCAGAGCAACAAGAGAACAAACCATTGACGGCATGACATGACAAGATTGCCAACACACATCTAACGTCTCCGTCCTTTTGAGCTGTGATAGACGTCATCATAGGGTCCAGAGCCTGGCCGGTCATCGCACAATTAAAGAGTAAAGCATAGTGGCGAAATGTAAACGGGTCCACCACACCAAGCATGCAGTGCGTTGATAAATGATAGGGTAATTACCTCTTTTAATAAACCTTTTAACAAGTTTTAGAAAGATAGTATGAAAATGATCGAGACCAAGGATCTTACGAAGTTTGCAAATTACGTCCCCATAGAAGTCAGGTTGTGATAGTCCGTGTCACAGAATAGTTCTTAAATTACTTTTATATTTGGAAAGAAGATCAGGGTTACTATAATAAAATGTTGCAAAGGTTTTACGAAGTGTATGGTAACGGTAGCCCTGATGGAGTACCTTTCTGGTTATACAAAGATTACGAATATTAAAGTCCTCAACTCGAGCGCAAGTTGAGACACATATAAACCCCATAAGAAGTTGCTCGGGGACATCACCATTTAAATGGGGATAATTAACAATATCAAATTGAAAATCATCTCTCTTGTCATATATTTTGCTAATTATTCCATCATTTTTAATGGAGAGATGCAAATCGAGAAAAAAAGTGTTAATATCAGAAATATTATCTTTGTTGAGTTGACGTTCTTTAGGATATATATTATTAGCCATAGTAAATAAAAAGAAAGGGGTATTAATGTTCAATATGTCATCCAGATACCCAGAGGTGTCATTAAAGATGGTCAGTAACATCTGCCTGGATATCTGGTGAAAGACTCAACATGAAATCTCGTTAATAGTATAAAAACAAATCTGCGAAAAGGGGTGCACTGTTCGTACCCATAGGGATTTCAACAATTTGTCTACATACCTGACGAAAATATTATCTAGGATGATGAGTGCTTCACAAATTTCTTGGCAAGTCCATATAGTGTAATTGTCTAAGCTGCCGTTAGTAAAAAAAGTTTTAATATTATTACAGGCCAAAAAGGTAGTATCTTCCCTAGCAAATCTGTTTTGAATAAGAGGAATAAGCTTGTCTGTGATGATGTGGTAAGGTTGTATATAGTATAGAGAAATCAGAAGTCCTTATAGATGAAATTTGACGTTTATTTCAAATTTTATCAAGAACGTCTCCTGATTTTTTAATAGACCAAAACAAATCAGTCACAGAGTTTACATAAATGTTAGCACAATATTGTGTAACGTGATCTTTACTGGCAGTAAGACAAGAAGTTAAACGTTTGGGGATGTTTGTGGTGGTGCAGGCACAATAATTCGAAATAAAGAGGGCCTTATACGGATTTTTATGTTGTTTAGGAATCCAGTTCATAGTTGGCTGTTTGTTCTGCTTTTCGTCTACCCAAGCCTTGAAAGTAGTGCACCGAGTGATATGCGTGGAAACAACATCATCCTCAGTAGATTGAACTGGAGTATGGCTAATGTGTGGCTAACACTATTCTCGTAAGTAATAAGGCATATGTTGAGTTTATGAGCTCGTTGGAGGTCATATCTTGATTAGCATTTTCCTAGGCATTGAATGTATGTGAATATTTGTGAAGGACATACATATGTTAAAGACGTACTCCAATACACCAAAGACAAAAATCTGTTCCGAAACGTATTTCCGGTAGAGCTTTGCCATTCCTGGTAAGCCTATAAGCTTCACCCGATAAGTTGTATAGTGAAAGTCATTGACATAATATTATCTTTATAATGAAGGCACGCGTTTTCTTCGATAGTCATTCCAGCACGTTTTCAAATTTCCACAAATATATGATATTGACTTAATCAATTAGAGATCTAAATCGCTCACATGCCGAATCGTAGGAACGAATCACATTGCAGATCGTAACAATTGTTATATACAGTTACGAAATACGAATTTGCGGTTCCCAAACAAACAGCGCCTACGTGTCTACTGACCTGAAGGTTCATGGTTCTGTATAAGGTAACATTTTTTTTAAAATCATATTATGTTAAACTACTTCAAAAATGGTGTACGAAACTATAACGGAATACAGATAATTGTTTCCTAATATTCTGCATGTGAATACTATGTTAATAAATACTGAAACATCAAAATCACTGACATGTTATTATCTCTCGATATATTGAATGTGCGTGTTCTCTTTGGTATTAATTACAGCCTGGTATCAAACGTCTACATATATAATTAGTAAAATTAAAGCTTGAAACCAAAAAACAAAAAACAAAAAAAACACCATTGTCTTGAAATGCAATCTTTATAAAGAACATTACGCAGTAGGAACGCCACGGACCTATAACATATCAGTTCTGTTCGCATTTTAACTCCGCGAACATGGACTATTTCTTTGTATTTTACGGACTATTTTACGAATTTTCAACTAAAACAGACGCCATTTTTTTACACCCGAAATTGGGCGCGCTACGTCGGCGAGCTCTACGGGTACCTATGGAGTCTAACAACACGCGTACAGTGTTTCATACCGTAGATTATGTAAAAACTAATACCTTACCGGACGAAATAACGTCCCATTATGTGTCAACACGATGCAGTGTTGGTGACTGACAGGTCACCGTGACATAACTTGACACGTGAAATTGACATGTTGTTGCAAGTTGGATTTGGGATTATTGTCTGCTGCTGGAGGTCCATGATCAAGGTATTTGTTTTGTCATTAAAATGTGTTTGTTAATGAACAGTACACACCCCTTTTAGATCGTGCATATGTAGACATTGGCCAAATACAGTGCCTAAAAAAGTAGTGTATAGTGTATAATAGAAAGTTCATAATCACTATTAGTGTACTCCGATCTTTCCAGTAACTGGATGTACTGTAGAACGTTTCGTGGAATAAAATAATTGCTAGTAGAAATGCTATCAATGTCCCCCGCACCCCGCCCCCACCCAAGTACGGTAGATGGGGGTGTGGGGTAGATGGAGCTTGCATACCGAAAACAAGGAGGGGGTAAGAAAACTAGAAACCCCCTCCACCCCCACCCCTCAGATGCATGAATGTAAATTTTTAGCGTTGTCTCTATATCGTTATATTATCCCCATTTTCTCGCACATTCGTGAATACATAACCCGATACAACTACCATTGAAACAATGTAATCTGCCATAAACATTTGACTGAAATCGGTCAGATTCATATTTATGTACAGTAAAGTTTTGAGGCAAGGAAGTGATTTTGAATTTACATTTATTTACATTCTGTTGCGAAAAAAAAACAACTCAATTTCGAGAAATGACATTTCACTTAAAAGCCTTTAAGGCGGTGTAGCTACTACGCTTGCCTCCAATGTGTCTCAAAAGAAATGACTATTCCATGGGCTGGAAATATGCTGTGAAAGTGGAACAATGTTTTTAATGGATCTCCAGTTGGGCTACATTATATTTTACATGTATAATGAATGATGAGAGATGTTTTTATTACATTAACAGTGTTATTGAGCACAAGTAGTATTCATGCTTTATTCAATTTAGTTATTTTATCTTTTCTTTTTTAAATATGTTACATTATGTATAACAAAGGATAAACTATGTCTGTTTGATCATTGACATTGGATTGATGTTGTTTTCAGAGAGGTCTCAAATGTGAATCGTGCCCTTGAGCAGCTCTAAGTGAATTGATACTGACGACTTCAGAATGTCAAGCCGTATTAAATGCCATTGGATCATATGGAGGTAAGAGCCTTTTTAAAAATTGTTTGCACTTGTGTAGTTCTTTAAATGGAGCTTGTGTTAAGCTTGCACGGTGCTGTTCAAAGTTAGAGTAAAAATATGTCAGTGATATTTCAGTGCAGCGTGATTGTCATATGAGCTCGTGTAAACTACATGTACTGGATACATGCGAAAACAAGTTGTGTTAAAGGGACACTAGGCAGTCTTTATTTGTTTAAAACTTCTGGAGTTCGGTTAATTTTTCTGCATAGTTTGCATTTGTGCATCATTAATATTATTTATTAGAATAGTTCAGAAGAAATTGTTTTACACATTACTTACTGTTGATAATAGTGCACCTATAATAATTGATTTAACTTTTAATGCAAGCAGGTTTAAATTTAACATGTTAACAGGTTAACAAATGGAGATGCTAATGTTAAAGCTTGATAAATACTTCAAGATTGCCGTGTGTCCCTTTAACATCATCTAATTGGTCTATGTGATGGGTCCTGAATTTATTAAAGGGACACAGAGCAAATTTCCAATCTTGTGTCTGTTTTACACATTTTCACATCAGAACAGACCACACATCTACAAAAGTGTCTTCTCAACTGCCCTATTTAATCATGTTTTATTTCTAAAACTAGCGGCATCACCAGGTTTTGAGAGAGAAAATAAATAGTTGTATATTAATGTTTTCTCCCCATGTAAAATGACCTTACTAAGTCATTAAAGTAAAATATCCTATGAACAAAACGTGTAAAATTTAACAATTTTAGATTTTTGGCCAGACTTGTATTTTATTCCCCTTCTAGTAAAAATGGCTTATAGAACATTGCACCCTGTCAGCTTTAACTTTCCTTATAATAGATTCTTGCTGTACTGTTGGGTGAAACATACATTAAAATGGTTCTATAATCATGTCAGTTCAATCATATACTCGTATGATACAGAATATAATATGTATTGACCCTTTACTTGATGTGCCATTTACTCAGTTTTGGTCAAGGGACGTTTATAGCATATCGGCTTTGAATCCAGTGAACACGGATTCAATTCTTACTGGCGCCACTGGGTTACTTCGATGTGTCCTGCTAGCCTCGTTCGTCTGATGGGAACGTAAACCGGGTGGTCCTGTGTATCGGAGTATGTCCTCCCTCCAAGCACGTTAAAGAACCATAGGTATCTAATCGGTAGTAAGCGTAGGGCAGGGTTCCTGGATGCCTATGTATCTTTCCTCCTCTCTTTCGGGCGGTTCGAAATAACCTAAACAACGTGTTGATGAGGCGTTAAACAATAATTAAATTTTAAACTGTCCCATTCCCCTAAATATGACCTAGATCCCTCTCGCAACACCTGATTCAAATTGAATACTCTGCTCGACTTATATTAACTTTTTATTCTATGTCTTTCTTTTCTTTCAGTCTGCACGTCATGTGGAAAAAGACTCCATGAACACCACTGGCCAGAGTCAATGCTGAAGTTTATGTTCGCTCAATTATTTGCTTAATAAAGTATACATATGAACTAAAATATTGTCTTTATAATTATGTCTTCCACCACAAAGTGGTAGGTGAGACAGATTAGATTTGGCCTTTCCGTTCGTCCGTCACAAATCTTGTCTGCGCTACTTGTTGGATTTTGACGAAACTTTGTACAAACTCTTTATTACTTTCTCTGAAGCTAATTTCATAAAACTTCATACTTTAAATGCCCTTGGTGAAATGATAATCCCTGTTTATTTTGAAGTCAGTAGTTGAAAGGTCCGTTACCATGACCGGAAAATGAAAAGTATTGCCTACACAGTTTTTCCTCTTAACTAAAGCAAATTTCATGAAACTTCATTGTTGGACAGTGGAAAGAGGATGATCGTTTGATTTTTAGGTAAAAGGTCAAATCCCTGCAGACATCCACTATCCAAGGATAAGCATATGTTTTTTTTTTTTAATTTAATATTTTATTTCATCAATGTGTTGCATAATACAAATCATAACTAACAATATTGTACAGGGAGTTTTCAAACATATATGTGTCTTGTAATTTATAAAGATATATAATTTTGTTTTTAAAATGCATGTGTTAATATGATTATCATGTTATGTATATTGGCAGAATTCTTTTTATAGCAGTGCATTTAATGTGACACATTTAACTACTAATACAAGTTTCTCCGAAGGTAGCACCGTCGGTAATCATATCCCTGTGATTTTCATCGTATGAAATAATTTATTAAAGTTGAGTATCAGCAGGTTGATACTAAAAGGAGAAGGAGTATGAGAGAGATATAGAGATCTGTAGCTTTTCCAATTCGTATCATTTTAAATATTCTGTTGGAGAAAGATTCTCCATTTTTTAACATGTTGTTCTAATTTATCCTGTTTAAGCGCTATTTCTTGCTCGATTGCTATGTGTTTATACAGATATTGTTTAAAAAATATAAAATGATGATCTGTGTTTTGACATTTGTTGACGAATATAAAATATTTTGCTAATAAAATTATATAGTTTGTTACAACTGTTGAATCAGTTAAACAAAATGATATTGTTTCTAAATTTAAATTTAAATTAATGTTCAAAGTTTTTAAGTATATCGTAAGATCAAGCCAGAACTTTTGCGCATGCATACACTCCCAAAATAAGTGGTTTAATGTTTCAATGTTCATATTGCAAAAGTTACAAAGGTTGGAGCCTGCCAACTTGTATTTCATCAACGTTTTATTTGTTGGAATAATTCGCATTAAATATTTATATTGAAAATTTCTTAGTTTGGAGTCTATTGTGGATATAAACGGATTTGTGTATATTTTATTCCAATTAAGATCGGTTTTGCTTAACGTATTTTCCCATTTTTGTTGTTGTTTTGTTTTCTGTATTGTTTCTTTGTTTATTTGGAAGTTGTAAAGAAACTTGTTTGCCTTTTCTGAAGTAATTAATTTTGCTAACGTTTTGTTTAGTAAAGGTTCGGTATTAATTTGTTCAATTTTAAGACGATCTTTCCACTGGATAAGCATATGTTACAACACACATGTTATAATATTAATGGTATAATATATGAATATTTTCTTACACAATGTTGAATCCAGTAAAACAAGTGGTTTTGTTCACCGATACTGTCGCCTGTGAACCAAACCACTTGTTGTTAAATTACAGGATTCAACAGTGTGTAAGACATATTCCGATCATCCCTTTTTTTTTAAATCATAAATTAAAAAATATATATATTAAAACAAACAAAACATGCTATTTGATGAAAACAGACGTATTCAAATTTTCAAAATAGCAATATTCGCAGAATATAGTAGATTTCAACTGCTGAACACAAACATGTATTTTTTTTCCAGGAAATAATACTTCTATGAATATAGTATATATGTTCAGGGAAATGTTTAATATGTCTGTTTTCAAATACTACAAATCGTAACGCACCGCACATGTATATTCAGTATTTACTTTCAATAAAGTAGTGAGTATGACTGCGTTCTGGGACCATATAAATATAAAAGAATAATATATATAAATAAATATATATATAACTATATATGCCCTATAAATATAAACGACCCGCACTTTTTGGATTCACGCGTACAGTGTTTCACAACACCACAAATCTGGCAAGTGCTCCATTGACACAATGTCATGTCCACGTTTATGTTATGAAATCTTCGAGTCTACACATAATCATGTTTGTTACCGACAGTAGCATGTATGTTACTCGTCAGTCATTTATTTACTTGGTTAAAGGGACACATACCAATCTTGCTTTCTTTAAAACTCGAGTCGCCCCCTCAGTTTTAAACGAACAGTTAAAAGAATATACTTCTTTCTGCCTGTTAAACTTATATTAGTTTATCGCTTTTTCTGGTTTCGAAAATTAACTCTGCAACGTATGTTGCCGCCATCATGATTTCATTTTCCGATATACCGTTGCAACATTGTTTGTTAAAATAAATTGGCCACTCTGACATAAACCCAAAGCATGTATAGATAAAAAAATTAGTGTTAAATACATGAACACATACATTTTAAATATATGTGTTTACATAACGAAATTATATAATTGTTTCTGTAGCCGGTCGTCTTTCCTTGATGAATATGAATGTTGCCGTCTTTGGGTCGGACGGTCCTGTTACTTAATTAGTACTTGTCTCCGTTTATTGACATTCTACATATATACAGAGGAGAGATGTATCTATATGATTTTGTTATTATGCTCGCTTCTAAAATGACGAAATAAATCGATTTGAATAAAAGGCGCATTCTCAGCAATACACAACGTATTGTGTGTACGGGTTGGAGGGGGGAAACCCACGGGGTTGGAGGGATACTATCGTAATGTTGCTCTCATAAATACTGTTAACATACTACATCAATAGTATAACAACTACTGAACAATGCTGAAATCGATTTATCTTTATAAATTAATTCATAATTACACAATTTTATTCCGTGCGAAGATCGATTTGGAACGTCGATTAGGCGTATTTAAACGATTACGGTGTACTTTGTTAATTTTCGGGGGAAAAAAGTACTTGCCTCCGATTTTTTTTATATTTTACATATCTACAGAGGAAAGATGTATTTACGCGTACATGCTTTTGTTTTTTTCTCTCGCTTCTAAAATGATGAAATAAATCGAATTTGATTAAAACTGTGCATTAGCAGCCTAATCAATACGGTATGGAGGGTGGTGGGGGTGGAATGAGGGGCGGGGCTGCAGGGATACTACCGTAATGGTGTCCTTGAGAAAAACGGTGAACATTCTACTCTAATAATTTATTAAATACAGAACAATGTTGAAATCAATATATCTCTTAAAAAGGATTTCATAATTTCATGGTTTTATATCCCGCGTGTACATTAACTTCGAAAGGCGATTGTTCATATTTTAGCGAACACGGTGTACTTTGTTAATTTTGGGGAAAAAAAAGTACTTTTTTCTGATTGACTTTAAATTTTGGGTTTTAATAGTAGACATGTCAATGAACACTTTCGTGAAAAAAAATTCATTCTCGCTGTTAAAACTTATTTTTTTTGCATTTTTTTCGGATTCAGAAAATTAGCACTGCAACATATATTTTCACAATCCTCATTTCCTTTCCCGACGTACCGTTACAATTTTGTTTGTTAAAACCTATTCTGAGCACTCCGGCATAAACCAAAAGCATGTATAGATCAGAAATTTAATCTGGAATGCATGGATACATACATTTGAAATATATGTATTGAAATAATGGAATTATTTCATTTATTGTGTACCCGGTCGCGTCTGTAAATGTATATGCATTATGCCGTCTTTGAGTCCGTGGGTCATGTTAGTTAATTTTGGGAAAAAAAAGTTCTTGTCTCCGATTTCATTAAAAATTTGCATATGGACAGAGGAAAGATTTATCTACGCGTACATGCATTTGTTTTTATTCTCGCTTCTAAAATGACAAAATAAATCGATTTTGATTTAAAAGCGCATTTTTGGCAATTTAAACCTTAAAACAACCTAAATTCATCCCTTTGAAAAATACCTTTAACTATTAATGGGAATTACACGAAGTGTACACCAATTCTGTTCGACCAATGTTGTTTGTGAATATTATTACTTTAACAACGATATGTGATGGTGTTTTGTTATAATCACAGTTTATAAATAAGAGGTGAAGAAATCTGACCAGTGACAATTTTCCCGATAATGTCATTTTGTTATCGATTTTATCACATGACCTTGTTTGATAAATATTCATACGCCATAGGGCTGGCGTTCCTACTGACGAGCTATATGTTTGGCAATCAATGATTTATTCAGGGACTAAATGAACTCTCCCATTCTTAAACTTTAAGTTAGCGAAATATGGAATACACACCGTATAGACGCTTTCGTTAACAGTTTGAACATACTACGTACATTGACTGTTTTGACGTAAGTATTTACAGGAAGTAACTATAGAATTGGCAATCTCTTCTTTTATGAAGCACTCATATGTTATATAATTGAATTTTAATGATAGCTGAAATGTAATTTGAAAGGTATTGGGCACTCCTTGTCGTTCTCCCAACATAAAATAATATCAATTAATATGGCCTGTATTAAAATAAAATGGTTGAACAAAATGCGAAATTCAATCCAAATTATGACCTCGTTTTTAATATTGCTGCACATTTTCTGATGTTTTGTAAATATATGGTATTTAAAAGAAAGAAGAAAAAGTAAATTCGATTCTGTTTTTTAATAGTATATCTCCAAGACAAACAGACGAATTTTCTTATTACCTTAAATGTTTTATAACTAGTAATTTGTAACCGTTGTAAGGATACACTATATATAAACAAGGTAACATAGAGAAATACACAAAATTAAAAATAGAAAGTTCTAACTCTCAGATTTATGTTGTATTGATCAAAATAAATCTGAAATTGTTTGAACATTGTTCTAATTTTTCGCGGAAAAACATCAACAGAATGTATATACTTTGTTGTTTTATATAAAACTGATTAATGACACTTTCTTTCTAATTGGCCTCATGCCCTGAAACCTAAATCTAATGTCTATACAAAGCCAATGCATATGTTAACCATATACATTATGCATATACGTGTACTTTCTATACTACATTTCAATAAAGAAATATAAAAATATCGGACAGGGAAAGTAGCATTCAGGGAGGACAGTCAACCACAAAACACAGAAACAAACACGCACACAGACAAACAAGAAGGCAAAAGTAATATTTAATGCAAACGACATCACAAACACAAAAGGGTTGACAATAGGGCTACCGCCTTGGAACGGTCAGTGGCGAAGTGTGTTTAAACCGGTTCTAGGGTGCACCAAACCTCACACTTACCCATCTGTCATCCCATTAAAACAGGACAGTGTAAATAAAGAAATCCCCACGATGATCTAATCTCTACCAACAAGGCAGCATCAATAGACAATATAAGTAAAACACAAATATGCTCGTTTAAATATGATACAAAAAAACAATAGCCTAGAAAGCCACAATAAAGGTACTCAGTGACTTGGCAGAAGCCAGAGCAACACGAGAATAAACAATTAAGGGAACGACAAGAAAGAACATAGACAAACATCAAACGCCACCGTCCCAATGGGCTTTAGGTAGACGTCATCATAGGGTTGACAGCCTGACTGGTCATCGTACAATTAAAAAGGAAAGCACCGTGGCGAACCTAATTTCAATGACATTCTAGACAGTACCTTGAGTGCAAACGCCTCTTGTCGGTAGTATATATTTTCAGATTATGATTGTTCCATAAATAATACAATATAATGACTGCAGAACGCCTCCAGATTACTTAATACTATGTTGACAATTCTGCGAGAAACCAGATTTAAAATGTAACTCAACTCCCCAAGGCGTCTAGGTTCTAAATATGTGAACAGTATGGCATTTACATTAGACAATTCCGACACGGAACATATTTACAATTTAGTTTATCGCTCTCTAAGGCTTTTTTGCATTATGCTCTGCTTGTTTATGACTTTCTTCAATCAATTCATTATAGAAATAGTTTCAGTATTTACATGTGGATGATATGAACGGTTTTGATATCTATTTCATACGAACATATGTGGTATATATGGAATTATGCCCAACGGGGATTTATTAATTCGCTTTTAAAAGAAAAAACTTATTTTAATCAGACTCTTACATTTCTTTGCCTTTCTTTTTCTTAGTTGACACGAAGCTTTTTTGGCCACTGACCGTTCCAAGGCGGTATTCCTATTGTCAACCCATTTGTGTTTGTGATGTCTTATCTTGCTTTTTATTCATCTTTAAAGTTGTTCTTGGTTTATGTGTGTGTTAGTGGTTGACTGTCCTCCTTGAATGCTGCTTTCCCTATTCGAGTTTTATATATAATTTTATTGTTATTTTCATTTTGAGCACAAATGTATTTTAGTAAATATGCATATAAAAATCGAACAGGAAAAGCAGCATTCATGGATGACAGTCAACCACAAACACACACAGAAATAAAGATGAATAAAAGGCCAATTAAGACATCACAAACACAAACGGGTTGACAATAGGGCTACCGCCCTGGAACGGTCAGTGGCAAAAAAGGCCGCTGGAGGTTTAAAAAACCAGGTTCTAGGGTGCACCAAACTTCACACTTACCCTCCTGTCAACCCAATAAAACGGGACAGTGTAACTGCAGAAATCCCCGCCATGAACTATTCTCTAACCGACAAGGCAGCATTAATTGGCAATATAAGTAAAACACAATGATGCTCGTGTATATATAAATGCAAAAAATGATAGCCTAGAAAGAAACAAAGAAGGTACTCAATGACTTGGCAAAAGCCAGAGCAACAAGAGAATAAATCATTGAGGGCACGACAAGACGAGACTACAGACAAACATCAACGTCACCGTACTATTGGGTAGAAGTAATCCACAGACTGTCCGGTCATCCCACAATCAAAGAGGAAAGCATAGTGGCAAACAGTAAATGGGTCCACCACCAAGCAAGCAGTGCGTTGCAAAATGATATGGTCATAACCTCTTTTGATAAACCTTTTAACAAGTTTAACAAAGATAGTATGAAACTGATCATGACCATGGTTCTTACGAAGTTTGCAAATCACGTTACCATAGAAGACGATGAGTGCTTCACAAACTGCTTGGCAAGTCCGCATAGTGTAATTGTCTAAACTACCGTTAGTAAAAAAAACGCTTTAATATTATTACAGGCCAAAAATGTAGTATTTTCTCTAGCGAATGTTTTTTAAATAAGAGTAAGGTTGTATATAATGTAGAGAAGTCATGCAGTGGGAGAGGGCTCTTATAAATATCAGATATTGTGTTTTAACCCATTTGCTTTTTGTTTCTTATATATACTGTGCAAAAAATATAGTAATATAACTATAATGACAATGGATAGCAATACAAAACGATTAAACCAAGTACACATATATAGTGTTTGTTATATCAAGATACGTATTCGTAAAATCATTCTAAATCAAGGGCTCGGACTGGATTCGGTTTTAAGAGCAGGTATAGGAAAATTGATTCTAAAACATTTAGAAGACCGACAAGGTTATCCAGAAGAAAGGTGATCCTTTCGCCAGGACAGTAAATACGCTCTCGTCTGTACAACGTTGCGGGGGAAGCTCGACATGCGAAAGTGTCTATTCTTACGGATGGCAGGTATACAGTACTGGTTCTAGCCAGGAAAATAGCGTTGTCGGCGTCTACCACACAAAAAATCGACCGTCATATATGCCTAACATGTGTTCAAAATGACTTAAAACACCATTCAAACAAACGTGTCCTGATTTACAATGGCGAAAAGGCTATTGAACATGTTGAAATGATTCAAATATGAGTTGATGAAATAAACTTAGACATGTGAGGGAGCTTTATTACCTCAATAGTAATTTGTTTTGCCTTGGAGGTAATATGTTCCACATAAATGTTAGCACAACGTGCGCATACATCTTTATTATATGCAGTTTTATTCTTTAAAAAAAAAAAGAAAAAAAGAAAAAACAATGAGAGAGCAAAAAACACATGAAAAAACACGAAACCTTGTAAACCCGATTTTATAAGCGCGTTAGCCACCATACATACACTCACTACCTAATTTAACATGCATTTGGATACAGAATAAGAGGTTTCCTCCTTGTCATTGTATTGTTTGATTACTTTGTCATCGTATTGTTTAATTACAGTGTCATTGTATTGTTTAATAACAGTGTTATTGTATTGTTTCCTTATTGTGTAATTGTATTGTTTAATTACAGTGTTAATGTATTGTTTAATTACAGTGTTAATGTATTGTTTAATTACAGTGTAATAATTATTGTGTAATTGTACTGTTTAATTACAGTATCATTGTATTGTTTACTTACAGTGTAATGGTATTGTTTAATTACAGTGTTAATGTATTATATAACTACAGTATCATTGTATACTTTAATTACTGTATAATGGTATTGTTTAATTACAGTGTAATTATATTGTTTACGTAATGATCAGCAATAACAATGTTATATTAAAGAGATTGTAAAATGATAACAAATTCAGTTTCCTTGTAATGGCCATTTCGACATATTCGAAACACACATCACAAAAACAGTATTACATGGTTATATGGTTATAAAGCCTGGTGATGGTAAAAAGGCCTGGTTTTATGTTCAACCATATGAGTACTTGTTTATATTACACCTTATCATCCCTTATTTTTTAATAGTTTTATCTTTATATATTTACATTTTTTTTGTTTTTAATACTTCATTTCTTCATTTTTCATCAATTTTTGCGCACAGTATGACCTATTTATGTGTCGACGTGCCGTAAAACACCATTCATTCATTCATGATTACTTGTAGCATGGTCGATGACATTTCCTTTGATAAATGCAGAGCATTAAATCGTTTAATTTAGGGTAACTAAAGGGGTGTGTCTATACCGTACTACAACTACCAGATATTGGAATTTAGAGAACGGTCACTATGACGTCACAGTGTTACTAAGTACACCATGCTACAAAAAAGATAGAGTCTGTCTCAGCTCGTTGGTTAAATAAGCCAACTTGCTGATACCAGACTCTATCTACTACATAAACAAGCGACCATTTGCAAGAACCTTTTCGCGTATATAGTAATATATCTACTATTAAAATAACATTAAATCGCTTTGAAATAGCAGATTAACATTATTTATTTTAATAGCCATTATCCAGAAACTATGACGCATGTTTTGTTTGTTTCATTGATAACTACGCTATAATACTAGCTAAATACTAGCTTCGGTAATTAGATGATTTGAACGGTTTTGATATGTACACGTATATGATATGAACAATTGTGGTATATCACGCTCTTTGGATATGTATTAATTCGCTTTGAGATTCAAAATCTTAGTGTAACCTATTTCTTTCTTTTTTTGTTTTTCTTGGTCGACATGAACTTGTATTGTTTTGTATTTTGTACTTTAACGCATTTTAGTACGGTCACATATGACGATAAAAGCAGCCTCAGCTTTTGACGATAATGAAAAATGACACTAATGCCTTTTTTCCCTTTATTTTTTATAAATATCAGGTTGATAAAACATTATGCTATACAGTAAAATCAGCTTTTAAAAAGCATTATTTCTCTTAAAATCTTTCTATAAATTTCAGGTTGATACACATATTGTTGTGAACATAACGACATGATCTCGTGGTGAATATGAAAGTGGTAGTCAGTTTTCACTAAAGATGTGATTGTTTTATATTCTTTTAAATAGTTAGTCCATTACGATAAGTACCTTTAACTATAGTATTGGAAGTGTACGTTTAACTATATAACCTAATGGAAGGAATTATACCTTTAACTGTATTATGGAAGTAAACCTTTAACAGTGGCCAATATATTGATATGTGTATTGAAGTGTAACATTATTTTGATTGGACAATTACAATGGTCAGTTCATAATACTTCAATTTTATTGGTTATATATTTTACCGCCTAAATCATGAAACTACCTTCTGGGCAGTTGGAAGAAAATTTTAAAGGGAAAAGATCTAGAATGTTAAAATGGAGTTTTCTCAAATTGTATAATTGAAATAGGACACATGTAAAGTCAATTAAATAAGTAATATAAACTACTAGCTATTAGAGTATAGAGTGTAAATAAGGAAGGATGAATTTCGGTAAGTTTATTTTATGATATATTCTTTTGTTTTGAATGGTGTTGATAAATGCAAAACACAGGTTTACAAGTGTGTACATTTTGTGAAAAGAAAGTGTTTCAAAGTCTGTTTCACTTTGCGTGTTTTAATGTCTGTATATATTGTTTATAAGAATACTTTAAAGAAGGTATTTCATTACACCTAATGGAATGACACGTGGAGAGCTTGATTTGTATTTTATGTGTTTAAATCTTATGGAAATTATATAAGTCTTTGTATTCATATGTAAGCAATATGAGACAGTAACTATGCTAATTGTATATGTTAAATAAGGAGACGCAAACAACCTATAATTATATATGTACCTAAAACCTCATGTGTTCATGGAAGATTTACATGTGTATTGATTATTCCATTATTTAATATACATGTACGAGGAGTTGACGATGTGAGGTATACGTGATTGTATAAAATGATCCGGAACACCATAGCACCATATGCTTGTAAGTTATTTGTAGGACTAATGTATTGCTATTGAGTCATTCATATTGAAAGGTGTCATGTATCTTTAAATGTAATTAATGATGAGCATTGTATTTTAAATATCTTTTGAATTACAAGATTGTTTTGTTATGGTAACTGTCATTGCAGTATATTGTAAGGCACTATATTGTAATTCACTGTATTGTAATTCATTGTATTGTAAATTGTGTTGTGGGAGAAATTATTATTTCTATTAGATTTTAAGTGAGAAAGTAATATGATGTATTGTTGAATGCATATATTTATTGTAATTTTAATATATTTCAGTGGTTATCGACTGATTTGATCAATTGATTGCTTAAATATGGAAACATATGAAGAAGTGTTTTGTCTAACTACGGGTCCATACCAAGCCCCTATTACATGAACTTGATACAGTTATGTTTAATACAACTTGTCTTAAGAGTTTAAATGTTGTTTCATGATTCAGATTTCTCACCGATACACAACAACTGTTCGCAGAATAATAAAGTCACCAACAAGTACGTTATCATGTAAATAAGTACATCATTTTGAATACATCAAACAAAATAATTGCATGCGAAAATATTACACGTGGTATGAATAACTAATGTACGTTTTTAAATATGACAATTGTTGAGAAACATACCACTCAAAAGAAATATATTACATATTATGACGAAGTTGCCAGGTTTATATAGTTTATGTATGTTCATTGATTTATTTTGAGTGTTCACGCTGTTGTACGCAAGAGGTGTAATTATGAGAAGTGTTTAAGGTAGAATGGCGTTATCAATAAATACTTGGCTTATTGTAGGATTCCTTCAGAGGAAGTGGAATGGAAAAGCAAACGGAGTAAATATATACCGACAGTCAATGAAAACGCACCAGTACATTATATGGGTGTTAATTTGTATTGCTTAATTAATTTATATAATAATTAGCACATATTTTGAAATTAAAGAATATAGCTAACAATTGCAAGAACTGATTGCCTCAACATTCCTGAAAATTGTGTACTAGTATAATGTTCGACTAAAGTCACAGGGGTAGAAAACAAAAAGTCACACGTTTTAATGCCGAGTATATCCAACCGTTATACCTTTCCTAAGAAATTATCCCGACCTCACGTTATTTCATCAGAAACTATCACGTATATCTCTAGCCGAGTGTGGCATGGCGTTATCGCTGCTGGAATAACGTGAGTTCGGGATAGTTTCTTAGCAATAGTATACTGAGCACGTTCTCCCGGTAACCTTAGTAGCTTGCACGTAATCGATGTTAAAAAACAGAAAGACGAAAAAGACAAGGCTATGGAGACAAAATGTAAATTGTCTGCGTAACCATTTTAATGAAGATTACCAATGGCCACAGTCAACTAAAACACAAATCAAAACAACCAACACTTACGAGGATAAATAAAAGGCAATGAATATCATATCAGAAACATAAAAGGGTCGAACAAAGGTCTATCGTCTTAGAGCGGTCAGTGGCAAAATGGTCGATGGCAGTTTAAACAAGGTTATATGGTGCACAAAACGTCACTCTCACCCTGTTGTCATCCTAAAATATGGAACAGTGCAAATAACGAAATCGCCGCTAGGCTACTAGTATATCCTCTAACAAACTAGGCAGTATTAATAGGCAATATAACACAACGATGCTCATGTATATATGAACATCAAAACAACAACACAATGCTCAAAGTCAAGCAGCCAGTACATTGAATACTTGGCAGAAGCCACTTCAAGAAGAAAATAAGCTATTAAGAGCACGACTCTCGAATCTGATACTTTTCTCGCTTGTTAGTATTTTTTGCTATCAAGGGATCCCATTTTCAATATGTATTATGTGCAATACATGTTATCTTAAGAGTAAATCCAGAAATTCATACTGGACGTGTACATTGTTTACAATAAATAATAATGCTTCAACTAGCCTATCGCTTGGTTGAGCGATATATAGTTCTCACTAAGCAGTTATCTCTCTTGCGACCAACTTGAGTTCATATCTGAGAATATTATACTGGTTAGTGATAAACATGGAAATAATAGTGAAATGGTCAAATTCAGCAGGAATACAAACTATGGACATTTAAAAACGCAGACTGGTCTACCATGTGTTTTTTATGGATATTTCGAGCAACAGACATTACGTTTCACAAAGGAAGCATTTTTAAAAAAATTCAGAATATTGTACAGTGATGCAGAGAGGCCCTGCTACATATGCAGAGCAATATAAAAACAACTGGTGTGAAACGTAAATGTGCTGATTCCATCGTAGATCACGTGATATGGCATGTTTCCGCCATAGATCACGTGATATGACATGACAATAACGATCGTCAGACGAAGCCATGGAGTATGACAATTAATCGTATATTGAATAATGAAGGCGTCGGTGCTCACTTCAATAGTGATCAAAACCATTTGAAAATTTTGTACTCTTACATTACACAAAATAAACTCTATTTGCGATTTAATAAAACATCAACATACCATCAAGTAGATCAAATAAATATAGGATCTTAAAAGAGTTCGCATTTCATATCAGATTTATGAAACGAGTCATGAACTATTTAAATTTTAACTTGCCAAATTAAATTTTAACGAGCCATTTGACGAGTTAAAATCAAAAATAATTCATAACAAAATTCATCAATTCTATGGAATCAGGACGAGTTTAAGATCCTTTTTTTCACATAACATAACAGACAAATATGTAAAAAAAAATCAATTGCACATAAAACTGCCACGACGTCAAACACAATTTAGCGACAAAACATCATACATTCACGTCCTCTGAAGCCAAAACGGTATGTGCCGTCATAACGTCCTGACATTCACAACGTTGAGTATAGAATAGTTCGTGTTTCATTACTTTACAAAAGGGCATTTTACGCCGACTTTTAAAACATTACAAACTGATTCGTGTTTTTAAAAAAATAATATTATAAGCAGTTGAAAAATAATAAGTTATACCAGGATGTATCAGGCATAAAATAAGAAAATTGCGTAGTGTTACATATTTAATGTATTTAATGCTCAACCAAGCACAATCGTTCCAGCCTGTATTACCCAAGTCAGTGCATATAATATAATATGAAATGGGAGTTCGACACTGCCAACAAGCGACGGTCGGTGATAAATAATAGATATTATAAACGTAGAAGACGATACGATTTAAGTGGTTTTGAATTGCACGAACCAGTTAATACTTTATAGTAACCACTTTATCTGCCCGGATAACGATATTCCTGCTGGTTTAAAACACAGGAAGTATTGAATGACAATTGTAGCATTTATGTGAAATTGGCACTTAGCCTAAGACACAGCAAGAGGTATATTGCACGATAATGATTCAAGTGTTCCTATTATGAACAGTACATGCCGACATATTTTTCAGAACGTGCCAAGTGGTCTCTGTTTAAACAATACTATATGTATATCCATGAACAGAACGGGACACCTTCTCAGTAAGTTTTAAATACTAATATATGTATATCCATGAACAGAACGGGACACCTTCTCAGTAAGAAGAGACAAAAGTCTTTTAAGCAGCTTAGGATGCAGTAAATTCTCGGTTTGGTCGTTTCAAGTCGGTACCCCTATTATCAACCCTTTTATGTTTGTGGTTTCGCATACTTTGCTTTTATTTATCCTTGTAATTGTTAATTGTTTTTGATTGACTGTATTCCATCCATGAATGTTACATTTCCAGTTTGACTTTCATACCTACATTAGTTGACTGTGTTTAATGATTCATTCATTTCTTGTTTGACCTCAAATACCTATCTTGGATATACACTACATATACATATTTATATATTGTTGTGGTGCACTTCCAAGGTTGGTGATCGTTTAATCCGTGGGGTGCCATAATATAAATATACTCAGAAATTCAACATACCTTGAACAGGCTTCATTTAACAATTAAGTTACCACGGTCTTCAGAAAACGAATCTCATAGATAAAATAGATACATATACAAACTTTTATTTAAAATCGGTAGGCATATAAATACAAACATTAGCTTTGAATAGCTTTCCACGAAACATGTAAAATATTGAAATAGGTCAACTGCAACGTTTTCCAGGCAAAGGGGAATCAGTTCCGTAAATCTGAAATATCATTTTTTCCAGTAATAGTTTTAATACAGCCTTATTTTTTGTCATGTGTCACCATTTTCCGTTTTACCCTCAAATATATTACATTTTCCATAAAAAAATTGTTTAAGAAAATGAATGTTTTCGAATACCTGCGTTCTGTGAATTTTAAACTTTCTGTTTGACCGTAGACTGGCTAAGTCCTTATGTTTGTGTAAATGTTTATACTATCTGAGACAACTCAAGCTATCATCAAATAAAATAGTCTGCATTAAGTCCCCTTTGAATTATTGGCTTCAAACATGGCTTTCGTCCCAGTGGATATTTTGTTTTTAATATTTTCCAATCAAACCCAAAATAAAACAAACAGTTCTGAATAGCTCTCAAGGTCTCACTAAACAGTTATATCCCTTGCCAGTCACGGTAGGTGTCAGACCAAACCACAGTACCCAAATACAATGAGACCGTACAATTGCACTGTACAACCAACAATGATCTAAATTTAATATACAAAAAATGACAATACAAAACACAAAGAGCGGCAAACACATGGTTGCCGACCTACGACTATGTCTACTGAAAATCTTCTTGTCTTACCTTGAATGCTTAATGGATTATCTTGTTGCTATGGATTCTGAGTATTTATTTTGTAGCTTTCTATGGTTTTTGTTTTGAATATTCATATATTCATATATTCATTATCATTATACTTATATTGCTTCTTAATAGTGCTTCATTTGTTGAAGAAAAGAGCCTGAGTGGGATTTAATTATTTATGCTGCGCCCTTTTATTGGGATGACATTAGGGTGAGGCTTGGTGCACTCTAGAACCTGGTTTAAACACCTAGCGGCCTTTTCGCCACTGACCGTTCCAATGCGGTAGCCCTCCTGTCAACCCGTTTGTCTTTTTGATGTCATATGCCTTGATTCTTTGTATTTTAAATTTCGATTACCAAATGAATGGTTATCCATTTATTCACCCCGAACAGATATGTATGTAATATGCATCATAATTATATATAAACAGTTGTTTTCACACATACATACATATACAAATGCATATCATGATTAGAAGCTGAATAAATTGAGAGTTTTTTTAAACATCTTAATCTTCAAAATAAAATTAAAATACACTTTTCTGAAAGAGGGATGCCTTGGTTCTTATTAACTTTATAACTGATGTTTGTGTTAATGCGTGGTTTTGGTTGAATGTATTTTGTGAAAGCTACATTTCCTGTTAGACTTTTATAAACTCCTTTTGGAACCGTCAGTAGGCAATATGACCAACTGGTTATCTTAAATCGTTTTATGCTTACTCAACCTGTTATATTATCCTGTCTTCAGCGCCCAAATTGACAAGACATTGTAAATAAAGTACATTCCATCAAAAGAAAGTCTCAAACAATAAAGTCAACATCCGGGAAAAGTAGCAAACGATACACGTATATGTTGTTATAAAAGTACATTATTAGAAAAACTTCAGGATGTATCCAGAATTGCAGTCAAAAATGAAAACCAATATAGGATACGACCCAAAAACCTGAAGGACGAAAGTTCATCCACCAACATGTCCTTTCAGTTTTCAGAAGGTGCAATCATAGAGTCCCAATAAGTTGTCCGGTCATCGCAAAAGAAAAAAGTGATGCATAGTAACCGACTATAGGGAGGTCAATCACCATGCATGACGTGCGTTCTATCATTTTCTGTCGAAGTTCATGATTAATGGTCAGGAAGTCAATCAGACCTCTTTAACTGTATTGATCACGTCTCCATATAATAAAGGTTGTGATATTCATAGTCACAGAAAGGTTTTAATTTTGTGTTGTACTTCTTCATAAGGGTTTCGTTACGATGATAACACCTTTAAGAAAGATCTACATAGTTTGTGATAACGAACAACTGACTGAAGAAGTTTACCTTTAATAACTTGATTTCGATCATTGAAGTCCTTAGCATCGTTACAAGCCCTAGCAAAACGAGTGAGCTGAGAGATATAAACCACGTATGATATAGCACGAGATATGTTCCAATCTAAATGAGAATAGTCAATAATGCGACATGTTAAGTCATCTCTCTTACTATATATTTTAGAATGTATGTAATCATTTGAAATCGAGAGATGACATGGCATCCTGTGCTGGATCTGTAGTACGTAGATCAAATTCTCTCACGTGTGTCAGTACAAGGTAATATATCCTTAATAGATATAAATATAGATATAAAAATCGAACAGAAAAAAGGACAAACACGCACAGAAACAAAGAACAACTTTGAATATAAATAAAAGGCCAAAAAAGACAAGAGAAAATGGTTGAATATAGAGCTACCGCCTTAGAAATGTCAATGACAAAATAGGCCGCTGGTGGTTTAAACCACGTTCTAGGGTGCACCAAACCTCACATTTACCCTACTGTCATCCCAATAAAACGGGACAGTGTAAATAAAGAAATCCCCGCCATAAACTATTTTCTAACCAAAAGGCATCATTAATAGGCAATATAAGTAAAACACAAAGATGCTGGTGTATATATAAATACAAAAAAACAAATGCTTAGAAAGCCACAAAAAAGGTACTCAATTACTTGGCAGAAGCCAGAGCAACAAGAGAACAAACCATTGAGGGCATGACATGACAAGATTGCCAACAAACATCAAACGTCACCGTCCTTTTGGGCTTTAATAGACGTCATCATAGGGTCCAGAGCCTGGCCGGTCAACGCACAATTAAAGAGTAAAGCATAGTGGCGAAATGTAAACGGGTCCACCACACCAAGCATGCAGTGCGTTGATAAATGATAGGGTAATTACCTCTTTTAATAAACCTTTTAACAAGTTTAAGAAAGATAGTATGAAAGTGATCGAGACCAAGGATCTTACGAAGTTTGTAAATTACGTCCCCATAGAAGTCAGGTTGTGATAGTCCGTGTCACAGAATAGTTCTTAAATTACTTTTATATTTGGAAAGAAGATCAGGGTTACTATAATAAAATATTGCAAAGGTTTTACGAAGTGTATGGTAACGGTAGCCCTGATGGAGTACCTTTTTGGTTATACAAATAAATACTGATAAAGGTGATCCTTTGAGAGCAACAAACACAATTAAGGGAATAAAGCAGCAGACTCGGTTTTATTGAGTCTGTTCATGAGAAGTAATGAAAGAAGAAACACTTCTCACGCCCCCTAGCACCGGCTTAAGCGGTATTCTACTTCAAAGCCACCTATATTGGGCTCGTTGGTCCCAAAGGACCAGAAAAAAATAACACCTCTGATTCGTAGCACGGGAAGACGTTTTACAGCCTCCACACTGCACTAAACGAACGCTAGTGTGCATGTTAATAAATACTGATAAAGGTGATCCTTTGAGAGCAACAAACACAATTAAGGGAATAAAGCAGCATACTCGGTTTTATTGAGTCTGTTCATGAGAAGTAATGAAAGAAGAAACACTCCTCACGCCCCCTCGCACCGGCTTAAGCGGTATTCTACTTCAAAGCCACCTATATTGGGCTCGTCGGTCCCAAAGGACCAGGACAAAGATTACGAATATTAAAGTCCTCACTCGAGCGCAAGTTGAGACACATATTAACCCCATAAGAAGTTGCTCGGGACATCAACATTTAAATGGGGATAATTAACAATACCAAATTTAAAATCATCTCTCTTGTCATATATTTTGCTAATTATTTCATTATTTTCAATGGAGAGATGCAAATCGAGAAAAGAAGTGTTAGTATCAGAAATATTATCTTTGATGAGTTGAAGTTCTTTAGGATATATATTCTTAGCCATAGTATATAAAAAGAAAAGGGTGTTAATGTTCAATATGTCATCCAGATACCCAGAGGTGTCATTAAAGATGGTCAGTAACATCTGCCTGGGTATCTGATGAAAGACTCAACATGAAATCTCGTTAATAGCAGTATAAAAACAAATCTGCGAAAAGGGGTGCACTGTTCGTATCCATAGGGATCTCAACAATTTGACTACATACCTGACGAAAATATTATCTAATAGGAAAATGAGTGCTTCACAAACTTCTTGGCAAGTCCACATAGTGTAATTATCTAAGCTGCCGTTAGTAAAAAAAGTTTTAATATTATTACAGGCCAAAAAGGTAGTATTTTCCCTAGCGAATCTTTTTTCAATAAGAGTAATAAGGTTGTCTCTGATAAGCTGATGTGGTAAGTTTGTATATAGTGTAGAGAAACCAGAAGTCCTTATAGATGAAATTTGACGTTTATTTCAAATTTTATATGAAGAACGTCTCCTGATTTTTTAATAGACCAAAACAAATCAGTCACAGAGTTTACATAAATGTTAGCACAATATTGTTTAACGTGATCTTTAACGGCAGTAAGACATGAAGTTAAAAGTTTGGGGATGTTTGTGGTGGTGCAGGCACTAGAATTCGAAATAAAGCGGGCCTTATACGGATTTTTATGTTGTTTAGGAATCCAGTTCATAGTTGGCTGTTTGTTCTGCTTTTCGTCTACCCCAGCCTTAAAAGTAGTGCACCGAGTGATATGCGTGGAAACAACATCACCCTCAGTAGATTGAACTGGAGTATGGCTAATGTGTGGCTAACAATATTCTCGTAAGTAATAAGGCATATGTTGAGTTTATGAGCTTGTTGGAGGTCATATCTTGATTAGCATTTTCCTAGGTATTGAATGTATGTGAATATTTGCGAAGGATATACATATGTTAAAGACGTACATCAATACACCAAAGACAAAAATCTGTTGCGAAACGTATTTCCGGTAGAGCTTTGCCATTCCTGGTAAGCCTATAAGCTTCAACCGATAAGTTGTATAGTGAAAGTCATTGACATAATATTATCTTTATAATGAAGGCACGCGTTTTCTTCGATAGTCATTCCAGCACGTTTTCAAATTTCCACAAATGTATGGTATTGACTCAATCAATTAGAGATCTAAATCGCTCACATGCCGAATCGTAGGAACGAATCACATTGCAGATCGTAACAATTGTGATATACAGTTTAGAAATACGAATTTGCGGTTCCCAAACAAATAGCGCGTCCGTGTCTACTGACCTGAAGGTTCATAGTTCTATATAAGGTAACAGTTTTTTTTTAAATCATATAATGTTGAACTATTTCAAAAATGGTGTACAAAACTATAACGGAATACATATAATTGTTTCCTACGAATACTATGTTAATAAATACAGAAACATCAAAATCACTGACATGTTATTATCTGTCGATATATTGAATGTGTTCTCTTTGGTATTAATTACAGCCTGGTATCAAACGTCTACACATTTATTTAGTAAAATTAAAGCTTGAAACCAAAAGAAAAAACCCCCAAAAAAAACCATTGTCTTGAAATGCAATCTTTATAAAGAACATTACGAGCTAAATGTTTGGCAATCAATGATTTATTCAGGGACTAAATGAACTCTCCCATTCTTAAACTTTAAATTAGCGAAATATGGAATACACACCGTATAGACGCTTTCGTTAACAGTTTGAACATACTACGTACACTGACTGATTTGACGTAAGTATTTAGAGGAGGTAACTATAGAATTGGCAATCTCTTCTTTTATGAAGCACATATATGTTATATAATTGAATTTTAATGATAGCTGAAATGTAATTTGGAAGGTATTGGGCACTCCTTGACGTTCTCCCAACATAAAATAATATCAATTAATATGGCCTGTATTAAAATAAAATGGTTGAATAAAATGCAAATCCAAATTATGACCTCGTTTTTAATATTGCTGCACATTTTCTGATGTTTTGTACATATATGGTATTTTGAAGAAAGAAGAAAAAGTAAATTCGGTTCTGTTTTTTAATAGTACATCTCCATGACAAACAGACGAATTTTCTTATTACCTTAAATGTTTTATAACTAGTAATTTGTAACCGTTGTAAGGATACACTATATATAAACAAGGTAACATATAGAAATACACAAAATTAAAAATAGAAAGTGCTACCTCTCAGATTTATGTTGTATTGATCAAAATAAATTTGAAATTGTTTGAACATTGTTAAAAGTTTGGACATGTTTATGGTGGTGCAGGCACTAGAATTATAAATAAAGCGGACCGTATACGGATTTTTATATAATTTAGAAATCCAGTGCATAGGTGGCAGTTTGTTCTGCTTTTCGTCTACCCCAGCCTTGAAAGTAGTGCACCGAGTGATATGTGTGTAAACAACATCAGTAGAACGAATGAGTGCTACCGAGATCCAGAGATAAGACTGACGTAATGTAGACGTCAAACATTACATTATTAGCTGCTTTATCAGCAGGAACTAAAACAAATGTATTACGAAATACTTGAATTCCTGATTTTAAATTACGAAAGGAAAACATAGGTCTTGTAGGAAGTAAAGAGGGATTAATATTAGAATACGTGTATCTATAATTTTAAAAATTGACTTTTTCCAAGTAGAAAGAGAGTTTGGGTCGCATATGACGATAAAAGCTCATTCAACATTTGACGATAATGAATACAAATAGTATTGTCTCTTAATATCTTTCTATAAATTGCAGATTTATAAACATATTATGCTAAACAATAAAGACATAGCTTTCTAATGAATATGAATATGATACAATTATGTTTCTTATAACGTGTCTTCATAGTTTAATGGCTAGTGTTTGTACCTTCATGTTTCCGATTTCTCACCGATACGCAATAACTGTACACTAAATAGTCATCAACAAATACATTATCATATAAATAAGTACCTCATCTTCAATACATCAAACATAATAACTTTATGTGAAAATAATACACGTGGAATGAATAACTAATGTAGGTTGTTAAATATGACGAGTGTTGAGAAACATACCACTCAAAAAGAAACAAAAACGCATAATGGGTATTTCCGCTATATATTCCAGTGTTCGGTAGAGACCACCTACACTGTAGCCAGTTAAGTATACACTGTAGCCAGTTAATATTTCGTCTGCTTCAAGATAAAGGTTTCCACACTCTGACCAATCACTGATCTTATTTTTTACAGGCACAGCTATTAATGAAGCACAGAATTTAAAATCTGACAGTTAGGAATAAAAGTTTTGTTCTAGAAACATGAGAAAGTATGGAAAATAAATACATTATATAATTATTTTGATATATCTGTATAGAGTAATGTTTAATGTATTTACATGCCAAATTTTATGGCTTAAAAATGCTTTATTATTTAGAAATTTGTGATTAAACCTCTCTGAGCAGCATAATGCATAACATGATCAGAAAAGTAACTGTTACTCTGGGGCCAATTTGGGTTTGTTATACTCAACCCTGGCCTTTAAAATGCTACTGCTAATCGAATGGTACAGGTTGACATTATGTCTGTCCTTTTAAGTTTCATTATCGACATAATGCGCATTTGGCTTAAGCAAGTGAGCAAACTTAGGCTTTTCTTGTGCCATCTCTTAACATTAAACACAATACTGAAATGGCTTGACTTTATCAAGCAAAACTTCAACATTTATGAATTTCGTGTATCAAAGTATACTTTGATTAAAAGGTCTACTTCTACATGACAGAGTTGTCCTTTCTGTAATTAGTTGTAGCCCCTTTTTGCACAAAACACGTTGAGATTTATCTGGAATATTACGTGGAATTAGGTGTGTATAATAGGCAATTATTTTGATTATGCGTTTCTTTTCTCTTTCAGTATATATTATGACAGAGCTGACACGTCTATGTAGTTATGATATATTAACTCAAATATGTGTGTTCATTAGTTTCTTTTGAGTGTTCACACTGTTATACGCCGTTTCCAATGGGGTTAGTTATGAGAAGTGTTTAAGGTAGAATGTTTTCAAGCATGACAATAAAAACGTGTCTTATTGCAGAAATCTTGAAGAGAGTGATTTTATGTTTGTTTGAATGGTGTTTCACGTCATTTTAGCAAACGTTAGGCGAAATATGAAAGAGTGATTTGTTTTTGTGGTAGAGACAGACCACCCCATTCTTCTTTTGTAGAACCAATAATACGAGTATATACCTCTCGCCATCCATAAGAGACGAAAGATTTTCACTTGACAAGTCGAGCTCCCAGTGGGATTCGAACCCGCAGTGTTGAGAGGCGAGAACGTTTTAAAAGCAGCTCCTTCACGTAGGCCTTTCCTTCAGAGAGTAAGACATTGGAATGGAAAATCAAACACAATACATCTATTTCTAACGGTGACTGATACTGTTGTCACAGCATAAGCAAACTGGAAGAAGTATAGCAGAAGTAGTGTGTCAGAATATGAAAGGTACGGTAACGAGTTATGTGTATAGTCCTTTTCATTATATAGTTAATTTGTTCTTTGTTTGTGGTACAATGCGGATCTACAGTGGCATTGCGTTTGGGTGCTGTGATTTCTATATATCATTCTGCTCATTGTTTTTATTCTAAATAAACTGTAAATACATGTTTAGTTGTTAAAGCTCTAATCCGATTGAAATGTTCTCGCATTGACAAAATAATGGCAACCTTCCTTACCAAATTAGCACTATTAAATGTTTAAGCTTTTGCAAAATGAATGCAATTTCAAAAGTAATTCGTATTAAATGTTTATTTCCCCAATATGAGAAAAACAAAATCCTAACTAGGTCAGGTCTTAAATTCCTAAATTTCCGGCAAGACAGTCAACAAAAAAATAAAGAAAATGCAAGGTATATAACAGGGGCTATCGCCTTAGAAAGGTCAGTGGCAAAAATGCAGTTCACGAGTTTAAACCAGATTTTAGGGTACACCAAACCTCACTAGTACACTAATGTGATTCTAAAGAAGTTACGGGGCAGTGTAAATAATGAAACTACTAGTATATCCTATAACTAACTATGCAGAATGAATAGGCGATATAAGTATAACACAAAGATGATCATGTATATATGAACATAAAAACAACATCAAAAGCCTAGAAAGCCATTTAGCAATTGCTCATTGACTTAGCAGAAGCCAGAGCAACAAGAAAAAAGGCCAGTAAGTGTTACTTTTCTCTCTTGCTTGTGCTTGTTTCTTCCAAGGGATCCCGTTTTCAGTATTTATTGATTACCTGTAATAAATGTAGTCTTATAGAGCAAATCCAGATAATACACACTGTGCGGATACATTGTTTACAATAAATGGTACTGCTTCAACATTAAGAAGATCAAATAAATAGTAGCTATTATAAACGTCGAGCACGCCACGGTTTTAGTGGTTTTGAATTGCACGAAACTGTAAAGACTTAAGAGTAACCAATTTATCTGCCTGGATAACAACATTACAGCGGGCTTTATACTCAGGAATATTGTACGAACATTATGTCAGTTTAATGTAGGTAGTTTAATATGACAGCCTGAGACACCACAAAAGGTATATTGCAAAGAATAGTTTATTAACTGTAGAAACTTCTGTCAATGATTTAAATGTTCCTGTCACGCCCAGTGCATGCCGGCACCAGCCTCAAGTTTCAAGTGGTGTATGTTGTCTATATATAATATTATATGTATAGCCTCTAACCATTGCTGAAAGTAAAATTGTTACCAGTTGTTCCGATGGTTTCTCACCGGACCTATACAGCAATACATCTGGCACAAGCGGGCTAAACATATTTGACCATCTAATATTAGGTATGTAAGTCCCAAATAAGCGTTTCTATAGGACAGCCATGAAAGGTACGGGACATTTGCTAAAAAAGTAAAATAGCTTTAAGCTTATAATCTGGCAGGCAATGCAGTCAATGCTCGATATGATCATCATGATCATTTCAAGGCGGTACCCTTATTGTCAACCCTTTTGTTTGTGGTGTCGTATACTTTGCTTCTATGTATCATTGTAGTTGTTAATTGTTTTGAATTGCCTGAATGCTACGTTTCCTACTTCGACTTATATACCTACATTTGTTGACTTTGGTTAACATTTGCTTAAAATATATACGGCTGTTAATCGACGTATAAGCGGGTTTAAAGCACTACATATAAGTGCTGTGTTAACGTAAGTAGCATTCAATACCATTTATTGGGAATTGTAGCATGGTCACAGACAATTCTGTTTGTTCAGACACTGGTGTAAATCGTTTAATTGAAAATAAGACCTGTCAGAATAACTGTGAGAATAACAGTGAGAATAACAGTTAGAATAACTGAAATAGAGCTGAAATGGACATGCTACAAAACAAATAGAGTATGGTTTCATCATTGGTTAATTTAAACACCTCGATGGGCTACGCCCATCTCGATGTTTAAATGAACCAACTCAATGAAACCATACTCTATCTATTACTTATTACCCGAACAGTAGATTGGCAAGCACTTATTTTATGAAGCGCTTACAGGTCTATTCTTGAATTGAAATACAATGTAGCGTTATTTAGAAGGCATTGACGATTATTTGACATATGTGTAAAATTAGATAACATCAATTGATATGGCCTTTGTTACTTTTAAAATGGTCTTACAAAAACGCCAAGTCAACTTATTTCTGTCTTTAACATGTTTAATATGTGCTGCCTATTTTGTATTGCATTGTAAATAATAAAAAAAAAATGAGAAAAAATAAATGCGGATCTAATTGTTTAAATGGTATATTTTGCGAGACAGACAGACAGACAGACAGACAGATACATTTACCTATTACCATCGATATGTTTTGTTTAAATCGTTGCAGTAATGTGTGAGCTATGTAAACATATATATTGCCAATACTTTATAAACAGAGAAACATAGACGATAGAAAAATAGGTTGGGTAACAAGTTCTCTCAACATTAGATTATACCTTTCCAACTTACCATAGATGTAATTTGATCATATATATAAAAGATAAACTAAATACAATTATATACTTCAGAATAAACATTTCTGTCTTTTTAAAACTGTTTTGTAATGATCAAAATAATTTTGGAAATTACTGAACATTGTTTTTATTTTATAAAACAACATAAATCACATATATAAGATATACCTGACAGTGTTATGTTTAACTATGAGATTACATAAGCCAGCGACCATTTACATGCAATTGTCTTATAATATAAACTCAATGATTAATGATACTTGCTCAAATATACTTTTAACCCAAAAACGTAAATATAATGGCTATACAGAATCGATGAATATGCTAACACCGTATGTACTTTTACGTCAAAGAAATGATTGCACGTGTTTTTGCTATAGTATATTTCAACTAACCTATTTTCGATGAAGTTAAAAAAAAATATTATAAGTCTAACAGGAAGAGTAGCATTCACAGAATACAGTCACTCCAACAAGTATTACAACGCAAAGTTGATTAAAAAGTACATCACAAACACATTCTGAAAAAAGCACATCACATATATATAACGGTTGAAACAGGGTTACCGCCTTGGAACGGTCAGTGGCAAAAGGGACCACCGGGGAGTTTAAACCGGTTCAAGGGTGCACCAAACCTCACGCTTACCCTGTCATCATCTCTCAACAACAGGACATTGCAAATACAAATAATCTCCGCCGAGTTAACCCTTACATTTGAGAAAGCGTAGATAGCTGTTACAAAAAAACAACATTGAAATGTTCATGTATATAATATATAAAAATATAAGTTAAACCTAAGAAGCTAATCTCATATGTACACGATGACTTGTCTGAAGTCAGAGCATCACGGAGAAACCGTTAAGGGCACGACAAAACGGAGTGAAGGACATTCATCAAACGGTTCCCGCCTTAAAGTATGGCATTAAAGGATTTAGGAACACAGACATTATATGGTGTGTACAATGTAAGTAAACACCTCTTGTCGATAGTATAATATTAGATTACATGGTTGATTCATAAAAAATGCAATACAATGACGGCAAACGCCTACGATTTTTTTCTTAATAGACCGGAGTAAGCCGTTGATGTCATTTATAGAGCTGACAATAACAAAGAGAGAGAAAACAGATTACAATATTAGGTCAAAACTCTCCAGAGTGTGTAGGTTATAAATATTTTAACAGTATGGCATTTACAGTTGTAAATTCCGACATAGAAATGATTTACAATATAGGCTTGTTAAAACGGTTTTATTGACAATAATAATATTACGGTAAAGAGAATGTGAGAATAATTCTCAGATCAGCTTCCGTGTACTGATCGTTTTGACACATTCGAAACAAGCATACATATGGACATTTACTATTGACAAATAAGAAAACATAATGTATTACAAAATACAAGGTGTTATGGTAGTATAGCCAAGTGTTATGATTAGCGATATCATTACATAAGCAAGCAACAATCATGTATAATAAATTGTCTTATAGTACATAATTGCTCAAATGTACTTATTACCCTGAACCATTAATCGAAACAACATATAAAACCGATGCATATGTTAATCATTGCATACAAAACGATTGTTTCAAAAAGGTTATTGAAGCATCTAACTCTTATTTTTTTATTTACTTCCCAATTTTGTTTGAATAATGATAATTGCTCAACTTTTCTTATTACGCTGACCCATGAATCGATTCGCCATATATAACCGATGCATATGTCAACCATTGATATAAAAATCGAACAGAAAAAGCAGCATTCAAGGACGACAGTCAACCACAAACACTCACAGAAACAAAGATTACATTTAAAGATGAATCAAAGGTGAAATAAAACATCACAAACACAAAAAGGTTCACAATAGGGCTACCGCCTTGGAACGGACAGTGGCAAAAGAGGCCGCTGGGGGTTTAAACCAGGTTCTAGGGTGCACTTACCCTACTGTCAGGCCAATAAAACGGGACAGTGTAATAAGGAAATCCCCGCCATGAACTATTCTCTAACCATCAAGGCAGAATTAATAGGCAATATAATTAAAACACATAGATGCTCGTGTATATAAATACAAAAAAACACAATAATAGTCTAGAAAGCCACAAATAAGGTACTCAATGACTTGGCAAAAGCCAGAGCAACAAGAGAATAAACCATTGAGGTCACGACAAGACAAGACTGCAGACAAAAAGTTTACATAGAAGAAATGATTACACGCTTTACACATTTAAATTACACTATTTACCATTAAGTTTAATACATTTAAAACAGATTATTTCCGTCAGATTTGCATTAATTATTTAGATGGCCCTATGTGTTAGTTGAAACAACCCCTTTAAAATGAATTATGCGTAAACAGTAATGCGACGTTTTAGCCACTGTTGCAAATGATTGTCAAAAGTTATCCGTTTATGCATAAGCACAGTGTACATAGGGCCAAATACACAATTTCACATTACTTTGTGCGATATTGTTTGGCATAGTTTGTAACACGTAAAAGCGTGCACATTTTAAGTGGCCGCCAGAGAGGCCGTGTAATAAGTTTAGTTGTGTGCTAATGCATATAAAAGTATAGGTCTATCTTCCTTAAACGGCAAAATTGTGTAAGGGGCCTCTCGTGTAGATTTTAATACTGCGAATTTACCCGCGTATGTCACGGACTGAACGGGGGAAATAATGGTTTGGGCGTAATGTTTGCTATAAACCCCATTGTCTTCTAGTTCTTGCCGGGATTGATTGATAGTTGCTTTGTTTGGAACAGAAGTTCACAGGCAATATGTGGTCAGTATGTATTTTATAAGTTTTTATCGTACATTTGTATTCAGTGGGCGGCGCCATCTTGGTTGGCGGTTACGACATCCGGTTAGCTTTGATGTTTCTCAAACATTGACTTTAGACTAGCATATGATTTTGCAGTTACTTTATTAGATGTATTTATTGTAATTGATCATTAATTGTAAAACAATATTAATTTGATAACAGTGGATAATAGGTGCATTAGTTAACGGTGGCGTATAACTCAGTGATTGTAATACACGATTGTTAACATTAGGTAACAATGAGATGAGTGACTAGGATAAATGTTCGACGCGCATGCATAGCGTTGTATAATGTGGTCATTAGTTGACATGCGTGCATGCATAACTCAGTGAGTGTAATATACGAGTGATTTTATAATGTTTTATATTACATGTATTAGGGGCATTGATTAACATGGCTTATACATGGCGTTGTAGAATATGTATACATTGCTACTCATCATTAGTACAGCTTACATATATCTATTGAATAATGATTTGTTTGGGTAATGATACTTATGCACGATTGTTAGTGTTTCAACTGACATCTAAAACGTATGTTTAATTACAGCCTAAGCCATCCAGGGTTGGACCTAAAATGAGATATAGGGTCCTATAGAAACCACAGCGTCCGAACGCAATGGCATCGTAGGTCCGCACTGAATGTACTGCAAACAAGGACTAGAAACTACAATGAAAGAGACAAAAACCAACAGAAAGGGTGGTGAAGACAGGGTTACCGACTTGGAACGGTCAGTAGGCAATAAGGCCTACTGGTTAGCTTGAATCGATTTTATATGCGCACAATCCTAAGCCATCCAGGGTTGGACCTAAGCCATCCAGGCTTGGATATAAGCCATCCAGGGTTGGAGTGGAGCTAAGCTTCCACGATTAACGTAAAGAGCGGTGGAGACGGTCCCCGTACCTGCGCAGCATGGTCAGGTTTTAGTAGCGACAACCCCCGGGACACAAGGTTGGCCCGTTATCAGTCCTCACTGGAGGAACATCACCCACAATCTCAGTGGAGGTTAATCATCTTACATATCGCGTCATCAACCCTTATAGAAGGCATCTGATGACAATCATCTATTGGATTTTTGCATCATCATCTTCGTGAGCTCTCGCGCATCACAGTTATCGCGCTAGATCATAGATCAACATTGTTATAACTTTAACAACACTTTAGTGTCGTATACATTCAGTATTTGTTACAATACTAAGAACGTTTTAAACGTTTATGAGAACATTCTTTTCATAGTTCATTTGTGTATTCGCTTGTTTTTTTTAGATAATTGTATATATATTTATCATATTTTAAAAGTTGCATTAAACTTATGTAAATGCATTCACCGTCATTGATTCTTTCCTGAGTTAGCCCCAATCACTAGGGTCATCATGTGACAACGACGAAGTTCGAGACAATAAGCGTCTGCTGTCTATACTATGGTGTTCATATTATGGAAAATTTATAAAGAAATGAAATACAATGCTGGTTTCCTCTACGAGCTGTTGTATAATACCCGTTTTTCAGTAAAGGCCCTGCTTGAGTGCTTGAGTATAAGAAAAACAAAATGGCCCCAGAGAAACTTTTCTGATCATGTTATACATTATGCTATTCAGAGAGATTTATTAACACATTTCTAAATAATAATGCATTTCAACCTCTACTATCTGGCAGATTTTGATAGTTTTCCTACACAAGAGTAAATTAGTGTCATGCCATCAAGCTCCATATGTCGGCTATATTCAAATAATGTATAAAATACGGTAAAAAAAGTTTTCATTACGCAGCTTCGTATCTTCGTATAGGCAGGTACGCGCCTGCTCTATGTGACGACTGGTACCGTTGGAGACATGTGATTTAGATGTTTTTAGTAGTCTTTTGCATTAAAAATAATAAATTCGTACCGTACATCTTTGATCAACGTAAACAATAATAAATAAAATAATATGTTATTGCCAATAGTTTACAAAATACATAGTAATATCAGCATATTTACTAAGAAATATTAAAATGACTAATGGGTCGGGTAATAAGCTCTACTAACATTAGATTACAAATTCCCAGTCAAAAAATTTAAAATTGCGAATGCATATGGTTGAGTTAATAAAATACAATGGCAAATACATTGAGAATGAAAAAGCTGAATAAGTAAACACAACATATAGTAGGAAAAAAGAAAGAAAGAAAAACTATAGAGAAATAAAGAAAACAAGAACGAGAGTTATGAGAAAGAGTAGATATCCCCAATCCAAATTCCAGACAGTTTAAAACGTGTGAACGCTTTCAAGGAAAACATCTTCATAAATATAGTATACACAACATTTTAGACAAGTAATACACATCATAGTTGATTGTATTAATGCTGGTAGAGATAAACACAACACTAGTAATTGTTGAAAGAATGTCAAAATACGTTTGCAACTCAGACACTTAATATGTAAACATATGTGTTTTTCTTATATATGCTTCGATGAGTGATTTATTTTCCCCTGTCAGTAAACTGTTCGCGACCATAAACATGATAAAGGACTGTACTTACATTTAAGTGGTGTCAATGGCGGGTAGACCTAGACCGACTTTGACAAATCGGTTACATTAGAAAATAATGTTCAGCATCTTCATCTTCGAAGACGCACTCGCAAGCAAATGGTTGAGTCCCTAAATGATTAAGGCCGTATAAATCGCTATTGAGATTACTGTACACATTCGCCATCCTGGCATGTAAAACAGCAAATAATCGTTGACCACATAAGTAATATTTTGGCACATTTGTACTAAAAAAACAACAAAAAACCCAACAGACGACAATAGTCTTCAGATTCATATTTCTTTTGGCAAATTATTCTATAGTTTAAGAGAGGACGGAGCAAACGAGTTATTGTATATTTCAGTTCTCCTAACAATAGTGGCGTAGTCATCGTTATTGCACTGATATGTCCTACTGGCGGCGGGAATTGTTTGAAATGTAATTTTGAACTGTTCCGTTTTTGACATTATAGACTGAAATAGGTTTTGCCATTTTGCTTCAGTCAGAAGTTGAAACTCATCCAATTTCAGATATTAAACGATAAATGTATACAGAACAATACATTAACCGTCACAATACGAGCTGCATGTTGTAATTTTTCCAAGCTATATGTACTGTTTCGAAATATGTACACCCATCCCATGTAATGGAAGCATATTCCAATATTGGACGCAAATAATACACGCAAATCTGATTACGTATTTTACGAGCTACTTTATATTTAAGCATTCACATTAAAACAAGCACCTTTGATGCAGAAACAACAATATAACTAAAAAAATGTGTTCGAGCCATTTTCCGTTATTACTTAATGTTACTCCTAGATGTTTGAGGTTATCAACAAACGCTAGCGGGACATTGTCTACATTACGTGGTCCCGCCTTAATTCCATTAAGCGATGGGAAAGCTTATATTAACGTAAATTTCGTTGGATGGGGTATGAAAGTTAATACTCGGACCACATAATGAGATATAAAGTTGGACGACGATCATTGTTATTTAAAGAAAAGAACATAACTTCTGTTTTGGTAGCATTGAATTGTACAAGCCATTGATTTGACCATTCCGTAAACATGAGTAAATCTTGATTAAGGATTCCTTCCATGTTGTTTATACTAGACTTTGAGATTGATAGTGAACTGTCATCACCAAACTAGTAAACAAGTTATGCTGAGCATATTTTCGGCAATATTATGTATATATATTAAAAATGGAGGACAAAAAACAGCGCTTTGGGGGAACTCCGGCAGTTAAAGGTTTGGATTCGGAGTTTGCAGATCAGACACGGGCTCTTTGAGATTGAATTGAGAGATACTTAGATATTCAGACTAAAAACTTTCCGCCAATATAATATTGTTTAAGCTTAAATAAAATATCTTTATGCCAAACACGATCAAAAACTCTAGATATATCGTTAAGACAATGCGTGTACATTTTTAGCATCGAATGCCTGACATAAATGATGATACATATCGACACGATTTGTTTCAGTAATTATATTTTCCGCTTTATTAAAGTTACATTCTTTCAAAATATAATTGTTTCAAAATACAAGGTTTGGCTATTTCATCATTATTGAGTTAAAACATTGAAAAATCGTCTTCAGCTTTAGCATTTGCAATTTCTAAAATGTTAAGGTATTATCTTGCCTCCGCCATTCGAAGATACGCGAGAAGTTCGTAGACTTTCCTGATTTTCCTCCAGTAAGATTTGAACCAACGGTCCTAGGTTCCCAGTGTTTGGGAAGTAGTCTTTTTTTATGTTAGTAACGGCGGCCATATTTGTTACTTGATCGGGACGATTTGTATAAATCTGAGAGAGGACCACGCAAATATGCTCACTGTGAAGTTTCGCCAAATTATACGAAGCAGTTTATTAGAAGAAGTCGTTTAAAGAGTTTTAGATTTTTAGTAACGGCGGCCATATTTGTTGACGTATCTATACGATTTGTATAAATCTGACAGACGACCACATAGAAGTTTTTTAGCAGATCATGAGAAGTCGTTCAAAGTTTTTTTCTTTTATTTCTTGACGGGTCGGGACGATTTGTATAAATATGAAAAAGGACCATGCAGAAGGCTTCCTGCGAATTTCGTCAAATTCTACCTAGCAGTTTCAGAGGAGATGTTGTTTGAAGCAAAACGACGGACTGTCGACGGACAACTCGGGGGAAGGGGGAGGGTGGGGGTGGCGGGGGTGAGAGGGGGCGGCGGGGTGAAGGGGGGATGGCGGAGGTGGGAGCAAATATATAACTGATATAGGCAACATTGATAAAACATTCCACTTATATTGACACTATGTTTGATTTCATGCATCCTAGATCTTTTTTTTTAATACGCTGTTTAAATATAAAATAAGTTATACATTAGCAATGTGCCCAAATGACTGAAGCGATGGGGCCGATTTTGAACTGGGCCGAGACATTTTGCCCATATATATCATTTTGTCTAAGTTTGGAGAATATTGAATAACAATGACGCAAGTTAGAGTGTGGATAACATTGTCCGCGCTCAAGGACGCACGGACGCACGGACGATGGTAACACTATACGAGTGGTGTTCTAGAAAAAAAAGAGTATATAATGGACCTTTGGAAACGGCCGAGCACGACATATACGACATATTTCAGTCTCGGTTTGATTGAGACTGTTCATGAGCGGTAGTGACATATGCTAGCTACCGCTCACGCCCTCTAGCCCCGGGTTGACCAGAACTCAATATTCATAAAATCAATAGTACAAACTTTTAACCATCCCGAAGATGGCATCCATACGGCGGTGGACATGGAGTTATACGCTTCCCCATGTCGTACGGCGTATTGTCCCAGTATCTAATAAAATTAAATGCCCCGAAGAGCGAAATAAACATAATGGAATTTAGTTTGGAGCAGCGGTTATGAAGCCTGCGTATCACAAGTAACAGTCAAAAGACTAAATTAAAAAGCAGACAACATATCCTATAAGTGGTTAAACAATACCCAGAGTCTTTTTATAGGCCGGAGTAGTGGAACCACCGAATTAAAATTTAAGTAAGAAAACAAAATAAATTGAAAATGTACCACCGATAACTAAATTTAAGTATCGGGCTCAGCGATCTCCAAAGATCGAATGAATAACTACTTAGACGTTAGTAGACTTTTCCCGTGTTTTCGTTAATTGTGCTTGAATTCTTGTGTAACTTGTCATGAATATATTTTAATTATTTTTAAGTTACCAGACTGTTTTTTAGTATATATATAAAAATATTGACTCTTTTAAGGATATACGCTTCCATGGTAACGAATATAAATAAAGCTGTGGTGTATATTTTTCTAAAAGTTTCAATCTTTTTTGTTAAAAAAAGAGTATGATAATGGACCTTTGGAAACGGCCGAGCACGACACATACGAAATATTACAGTCTCGGTTTGATTGAGACTGTTCATGAGTGGTAGTGTAATATGCTAGCTACCGCTCATTCCCTCTAGCCCCGGGTTGAGCAGAACTCAATATTCATAAAATCAACAGCACAAAATTTTAACCATCCCGAAGATGGCATGCATATGGCGGTGGACATGCAGCTATCCTTCTTTAACGTATTCCCCATGTCGTACGGCGTATGGTCCCAGTATCTAATAAAATGAAATGCCCCGAAGAGCGAAATAAACATAATGGAATTTAGTTGGGAGCAGCGGTTATGAAGCCTGCGTATAAAAAGCAGACAACATATCCTATGAGTGGTTAAACAATACCCAGAGCCTTTTATCGGCCGGAGTAGTGGAACCACCGAATAAAAATTAAGTAAGAAAACAAAAGAAATTGAAAATGTACCACCGATAACTAACTATAAGTATCGGGCTCAGTGATCTCCAAAGATCGAATGAATAACAGTACTGATTGCAAGCGGGGGGAGACGTTTTACTGCCGCCACACTGCACAAGCAACGCCACTGTGCTATAAAAAAAGAGTATGATAATGGACCTTTGGAAACGGCCGAGCACGACACATACGAAATATTACAGTCTCGGTTTGATTGAGACTGTTCATGAGTGGTAGTGAAATATGCTAGCTACCGCTCACGCCCTCTAGCCCCGGGTTGAGCAGAACTTAATATTCATAAAATCAACAGCACAAAATTTTAACCATCCCGAAGATGGCATGCATATGGCGGTGGACATGGAGCTATCCTTCTTTAACGTATTCCCCATGTCTTACGGCGTATGGTCCCAGTATGTGAATAATTAAAATATATTCAACTAAATTTACAAAGCAACTGAGGCACAATTAACGGAACTGTTCGAATGACGGAGGCATATATATACCTTAACATCTCCAGCGGTCTAGAAGAAATTTTAGAAATTGCTAATGCAAAAGCTGAAGAGAGATTTTTAAATGTTTTAACTCAATAAAAGATGAAAGTAGCAAAATTATGAGTTTCGAAACAATTATTATTGTTTACGCTAATCAAAGTAAGGTACGAATTTATTATTGCGTTTTAAATGTCAACCCGTTTGACACGATAGGTATTTATGCAAAACAGATTACTGAAAACACCAAAATCACATGTCTCTAACCGTAACAGTCGTCACATAAAGAGTTTATGCAAGTAATGTTATGAGGCCTCTATAGCCCCGTGGTAGAGCACAAGCGGAAGGTCGTGGGTTCAAACCCCGCCGGATGCTGGTCTCTCCATTATCATCTTTCATTTATTCATTGCTTATCATTCATTACCATTCGGCAAAAATCCACCTTCTCGGCCCTCAAATTTGCTTCATGAGTAGTTAGTACATCACTGCTGACTTGTGACGATGTTAGGCCGACGTTCACTGAAAGAAGGGAAGCTGTAGACAGAAATTCGTTAGTTCTTCGTATAGCGCGTCTAAAGTATGCAGTGGCCAGTAGCCTAGTAGTGGCATAGTAGCTTGAATGGAGTACCATTGAGTACTAGGGGGAGGCTGTTTCACAGCAATAGACAATATCAGAAGACATATCAGCAATGTCCTAGAAACAGTACAATCCGAAGGAAAAAAAGAGAAAAATCAGGTGAACTGCGGGTGAACAGCGAGTGTCGTCGCAGAAACGATATATACAGCGAGGCTTCAGCAGAAAGTATGTCAGAACAGATCACCATCTAGTAGGAGGGACAACAGCAGAGCTGGCGGAAGACGGAGTGAGGGGAGGCGAATGAAAGGAGCAGATAAAAGGGGTTGAGAAGGTGGGCCAAAAATAATGTTGTGAATTAAATAAAAATAAGTAGATAACATACTTGCAAAACCGATGGAAACGATATATTGAAACTTAATATTGCACTTTGGCATAGTTGGTTTTACTTTGTAATTTTAATGCAAACGATATTCCTATTAAAAACGATTTGAACGATATTCAACTTGATTTTCAGTTGTTTTTCAAAAGTTTTAGCATTGTCGTAAATATAGATATAAAAATCGTAGCATTCAAGTACGGCAGTAGCATTCAAGGACGGCAGTCAACCACAAACATACACAGAAACAATCAACAACTTTAAAGATGAACATGATGAATAAAAGGCCAAATAAGACATCCGAAACACAAAAGGGTTGACAATAGGGCTACCGCCATGGAACGGTCAGTGGCAAAAAAGGCCTCTGGGGGTTAAAACTACAAGTATAACATACATTTTAATAAAGAAATGGTTGATAAAATAAAGGTACCAATGGTTCCAACAATGAGCAGATATAACCTTTAGATTGAAAATCATGAGACATGCAAACGTTATCCTTATTTCCTTTGGCACAAGAAAAAAGTTGGTAGAGCATCAGTAACAAAAGACTATAGACAGCCCAAAGACGCTCTGCACCGAGGGTTGGGACAATTTTGGTATTTTTTCTTTAGACTTTATCTTATCTCAATCTGTTTATGCTCATTAAAGGTCTTCATAATGACCCCTGCATTGTTTCATGTGCCATCTCGCTCATATTACTAGAGTAGCAACTCTGCAGTTCAGGGTGAGAAGGTTCTAGGCCCGTTCTCCATATTTTATCTCGATGTACATGGAGAATGAGCCTGGCATGTTCTTTCCGGTTAGGCTCCATATAACCTTTCATGTGTTGGTGCGCCTTAAAACCCCTATTCAATTCAACGTGTATTATATTCGCATGTAGCTATTACTTTTGATGTATCGAAGATGAGGTAATATTTCGATGATAACTTGACACAATATTCACTTGATGTGGACGTTTCCGCCAGGTTTTCTAATGCTAACGTTATTCAAAAGCCACGTGGGTTCCCCGCAGTGATTTATATCAAAACTCAGAGACACATTGTTTGTGGTTTATGCAAGTATACAATATGCAGCCCCTCTGGTCTCTTTGTCTCCTCTTATAAACACATTGGCATAAGGTGGGTTTACTTGAGACTTGCTATCGAGATAAGGGTTATCAAAATTAGTCGATCTTCATGTTATTTAATAACAAGTAATCTGCTGCTTTACTTGAAATGCTATCAATTGGCTTATACAATGTTCTATTTCTTTCAGTTACCATACTGTGGTGTAATTGCACAAGAACTTGCTAATTAACAAGAGAATTAAACAACGGTAGATGGTTCGAATAATATAGCCAAACATGCTATAAATAGTAGTTAAAACTTCGCATAATTTTCACCAATTGTTAAGCTTTTATTTCTCTCGGAGACGATATACTCGTATTTTACAAAGGTCGTTGCATTATTTCACGTATATACCTACTTTGCATAACCACTGACAACACCCTAATGACACGTGATGCAACCATACAGCCGTTCTTTTTTATCAGCTGAAATATCATATATTAACCATTTATATATATCTAAAAAATGGTGTTTTTTTGGGGTCACGAATGTTTTTTTTCTCATCCGTGGCCGTTAGACCATAATGTATCAACGATTAGAATTCGCTTTTCATTACTGACATCAGTCATTAACCAGTATTATGACACAATTTGCTCAGTGTATTGTGACTTTTCTCCATTAATACGCTATATGAATATATATATGGTATGTGTTGATATGAAACTATTACTATCTACTGGTATTCGTTATGCAAAGCTGTGGTATCTAGAATTACGCATTACGGCGCTTCAATTATTCGTTTTAAAAAGAAACACCTAGTTTAAATTCCTTTCTTTTCTTTCCCTTTATCTTTTGCTTTTGATATGTACTAGCATTTTAATATTTGATTGTACACTTATGCAGTTTATGGCAATAAAATCACTCTCAGCATTGACAAAAATTGTCTCATATTATCTTTCTATAAAATTAATGTCAGGTTGATACTATATATCATGCAGCACAATATTCACTATCTATTAAATTCATCAAGTTATCATCGAAATAGTACCTCATCTTCGATACATCAAAAGTAATAACTACATGCGAATATAATACACGTTGAATTGAATTGGGGTTTTAAGGCGCACTGACACATGAAAGATTATATGGCGCCTAACAGGCTCATTCTCCTTGTACATCGAGATATAATATGGAGAACGGGCCTAGAACCCTGTAACCCTGAACTGCAGAGTTGCTGCTCTAGTAATATGAACGAGATGGAATCGTGTATATATGTATATATTGCAATTTCTGAATAGGGAGTTTTTGAACGGGTGAGCCGCTTTACCGTTGTAAGCAATGTAGTCCTCTTTAACTGCTTCAAATACAACTTAATTTGATAAGGTGACTGACATGAACGTTATGTATACCGAATAATATAACTACTGATTGTGAAATAATGAAATAATTGTAATTGTATACAGTATAAACGTGTCTTTTTCGAAAAAGGAACTGAAATACTATGGGCAAGTATACACGCATATAGATATATATATGCCGTCAGTATGATATATTTCATGAATGGAGTCGCTCATGACTTGTGACCCAGATAACAAATTGGGAACTAAATGTTCGTAAATATTGTAGTTATTGCATACATGTGATACATCACGGCGTGAGATGAAATCTCACAGAATTCTAACCCTCCTCCCGGCCCACGGAATTGTGTGAAGAACTCCCGTAAAATTGCTAAAATCGATTTTTTGAATTTCCTTTGTTTGGTATGTTAGCAGATTTATCAAGGCGTTGTTGCTTCTAAAAATAGAATGAATTCAAGAACGACAACTCCTACGAAATTTCGTACTTCGTACTTAATTAGATTCGTACTATTGTACATTGTACTTCATTATATTCATAATATCGGTTATTTTCCAGAGGGAATGTTATAAGGCAGCCAACCGTGCAGCCGTCTTTTGCACGGCCGTTTTTGAAAAATCGCGGCCAATATTTGGTGGTATGGGAGGGTTAAAAAAAACAAAAACATTTAATCTCTTACTTTCTCAATATTTAAATACCTTTAACCTCATCAAGAAGATAGACACTGTTCAATCTTGGCGACTCTCAGGACATTCAGTCCTTTGATACTGTGTGTTATAGTGAGCTGGGGAGGGGTCTTAAAGTAAGTTATTATATTGCACCCATGGCTGATCATTTACATGTACTATGAAAAACTAGGTGACCAACATTCATTCACGGCCTCTGTCCATCAAGAAACGCTTATGAAATATCGGACACTGCACTAACAATGAGTCACCTCGTGATGGTATCATTTGTCTCAGAAGTAGCTTAATTACGTTGTTTGTGTAGAGACCTGGGTTTGACCATTTCCTCTGAAAGTTCATGACTGATGCGCATGAAAGTTAATTAATCCAATTAAGTATATATTTAGTAACAGTATGACCATAACCTTTAGTTAAATAGAGGTTTGTCTGTTGAAACAATGAGATGACCGGGGCAACTTTGGGAGAATTATATAAATACCCTGTATTATCATTTTGGAAAGTAAGTTAGATATTTCGTTTACTCCAAAAAGAGGAGATTTGTACGATCGACCCCAAATTTGGCGTCCTAGAACCAGTTTCGGAAGTTAGAGTTCATGGTCGAGGGTACACGTGACAGTTCAAAGGTGGGACATAGCCACGCTATATAAGATACGAGATTGCCTTCATTTGGCAGATTCTTATAGACTGGTCAGAGATACTTACAGATTGATAGATATTAATTCAGATTCATTTTGACGGCTAAGCTCGCACTTTTGAACGTTAGAACTGCTTACGAATTGTAACTTGTACATTTAATCAAAGTTGAACATTTACTCTGGTTTTTAACTGTGTATAGTTTTATTGTGAAATATAATTAGATATTATTAAGAGTTGCTTATATTCTACTTAGGAACTGCTATTCAAGCAGCCAGAAAGTATTGGAGCATTCACTCTTAGATAGTATGTCATTAATGAACACAGCATCATTTGCGGTGTCAGAAAACAGGCAAACAATTTAATGAGTTATTGGAAATTCTGCGGACGTTAAGTGCAGAATTTGTAAATACTAAAGGTTACTTTAACAGACATATAGGAAACATTGATAAGTTTGAAATCAAGGCAGTGACTCAAAGCTGCATGTATTAGTACCTTCAACTAGAGATCAAATTGAATATACTCACAATAGGTCGTCTAAGTGCGAATATCATTCCAGCAAGTAAACTTCAAGAGGCTCTCTTAGGGATAAGTGCTCAACTCCCTGCAACTCTCTCATTGCCCATTTACCCATACGAAAACTTGTCTGATTACTACAAACACTTGAAATGCACAACTTATTTAGATGGCGAACAGATAATTGTAGTCACCGAAATTATGTTAGTAGAACATACTAGATTGTTTGAGTTATATTACGCAAACAGTTTGTTCTTCCCTTACAGTGACGTGAAAACCACTGACTCAAAAGGTATAGTAACATACTATAAGCTAGAAAGTGATTTTCTAGCTATCAATCAGGAAAGAACGCTTTACTTCTTTCTATCAGAAACAGAGGCAGGTTACTGTAAAGATCCATTGATAAGGTCATGTAGTTTAAAAAGAGGCATCCAAAATACATACCAATCAACTTCTTGTCTAGTAAATCTATTTATTAAAAATACAGAGCGGTCGTCTAAATACTGCGAACTGTATGCATCATCAATGGATTTGCCCAAAGCTATATATGTCGCTAAAACGACATACTTTTTAATGACCAACGAAGAACTGACCTTTCATATAAACTGCAAAAATAAACCACCAACAACCTTAAAAATTAATCCACCATATGGTTACTTTAATGTAGATCCGGCATGTACCGCCACGTCTGAACGTTTGACACTTGTAGGCGCGTACGAAAACCAATCAAACTATACTGTCACTCCAACACTGGTTTTCTTAAAGGAGCTAGATTTCACAGCTATAAACATTAAATGTAACGTTATGGTAAATTCGTCGGAAAAGGCGATTATAGTACCTAAGAGTTTAAGTGCTCTTGGCGAATTCCCAATATCAGAACTTAAAAGTAAATTAGGTGTTATTCAAGAGATTGAAGATATGCCAAATGATGAGAAATACTCAAACTGGGATTATGTAAAACTTGTTTTGGCAATAGTGGGTTTTCTAATATTTCTAATTATTATTAAATACTTAGCCAAACATTATAAAAAATGGTTACTCTCTAAAATTAGAAAATGGTCGTATAGGGGGCGTATGAAAGTCATTCTACTGCAGAGTCCAGACCCATACGAAGAAGACGTACATTGCGATATTCCAGAGATACCATGCGAAGCGGCGTCATTATCCGAGTCTCGGAGTCGATCGGACAAACACCTGACTCTGTCAAATGGGAAAAGGGACAAGCCAATGGTTTTGAGACCGCTGTATCGTGGATTTGACGTACAGCAGGGGACTACCGACAACTGAGGTTCTCCTCGTACAAAACAGAGTGGCTCAGAAGCAGTATGTAAATATATTTTAATGTGTGTTTAATTATATAACCAAGTCCTCTCATTCTCTCTCAAAGGTTTGATTGGTGAAGAGATTACGCGTAAACTTAAAATGCTGAAAAGACCTTGGGTGGCGCTCAACGTGACTTAAGGCAGAAGAAAGTTAAGCTAAGAACACACTTGAGACATTTTGTAACCTCGTTAATAGACAATGTATTCAGAGTAATGAACTTGTAGTTTCATTTTATTGAGAAAGGGAAATAACCAGAGCAGACAGCAGACACAATCACACACAACACGGGTGTGCTTAATGGAATTAAAGGCAGTAAGGAGACAAATTCAAGTAATCAAAATTGGATATTACTTGACGAGGCGTATGTGTACTAAATATATACCGGTACACTGGCGAACCAACGTGATGTCATACCAATGTGATGTCATACTAACGGGATGTCTTACCAACGTGATGTCATACCAACATGATGTCATACCAACGACATGTCATACCAACATGCAACATGATGTCATACCAACGAGATGTCATACCAACATGACGTCACACCAATCAGATGTCATTCCTACATGATTTCATACCTACATGATGTAATACCAACATGATGTCATACCAACCAGATGTCAGATGTCATACCAACGGGATATCATTAACTAAAACAGTGATGAACTATACATAACATTTAACACTGAACAATTGTGGACTACAACATTAATTATTGCAATCAGTATAGACTCTAAACATATGAACAATTTGGATTAACTGACATTGTTTAAACTTATGTATGTGATAACATGTTTTGATTTGATTTTTCTCTGATGTATATACCTTGATCGTGTTAGCCTTGTAAGAAATTATAGTGTATAATTCCTATGTGTGTATGTATGGCATGTGTTATAGTGAGCTGGGGAGGGGTCTTAACGTAAGTTATTATATTGCACCCATGGCTGATCATTTACATGTACTATGAAAAACTAGGTGACCAACATTCATTCACGGCCTCTGTCCATCAAGAAACACTTATGAAATATCGGACACTGCACTAACAATGAGTCACCTCGTGATGGTATCATTTGTCCCTGAAGTAGCTTAATTACGTTGTTTGTGTAGAGACCTGGGTTTGACCATTTCCTCTGAAAGTTCATGACTGATGCGCATGAAAGTTAATTAATCCAATTAAGTATATATTTAGTAACAGTATGACCATAACCTTTAGTTAAATAGAGGTTTGTCTGTTGAAACAATGAGATGACCGGGGCAACTTTGGGAGAATTATATAAATACCCTGTATCAGCATTTTGGAAAGTAAGTTAGATATTTTGTTTACTCCAAAAAGAGGAGATTTGTACGATCGACCCCAAATTTGGCGTCCTAGAACCAGTTTCGGAGGTTAGAGTTCATGGTCGAGGGTACACGTGACAGTTCAAAGGTGGGACATAGCCACGCTATATAAGATACGAGATTGCCTTCATTCGGCAGATTCTTATAGACTGGTCAGAGATACTTACAGATTGATAGATATTAATTCAGATTCATATTGACGGCTAAGCTCGCACTGTTGAACGTTAGAACTGCTTACGAATTGTAACTTGTACATTTAATGAAAGTTGAACATTTACTCTGGTTTTTAACTGTGTATAGTTTTATTGTGAAATATAATTAGATAGTAGTTTAATAAAGATATTTTTACGTCGCTATATAACATTAAAACTGCTGGTGCCTGCAACCAGGATTAATCGACCCTATACTACAACTGTGTTCTGTGAAAGCTGCAATTCCTGTTCGACTTTTGTACTTACTTTTAAGATATTTTTTGATTCTGACCTTTTGCTACCATACATTTAAACGCGGTGGATTATCTAAACAGTTTTATCACATAACTTACGGTGTGGGAGTGGAATAACACCATTCTGTATGAAAATAAGCCTAGTATGCGCTGTCAAAAAATTCGATAATGACTATGATCCAATTCCCACGGTTTATGTCGGTTTTGCGTGTTAAAGCGATAGGCATAATGCAACAAAAGTCGATATGTGAGTTATGTGATAACTAGAATCTAACATTCGTTCTCATTCATTATTGAATTTATTAAACTCGTTAACAAAAATGATATAATGCTCGGCATTGTATCATATTGCCAACTCGTTTAATAAATTCAATAATGAATGAGTACTCATGTAATACTCTATTTAATACACTTTTAGGCGTTTGATTATTATCTGCTTATGCTTAATATCCAGGGTTCGCCATTAACAATGTCATTGCATGTTTTAGAATGTAAATAAAATGAGAAAATTATTCCGATACTTAGTGATAAACTCATAGACTGCATTATAATGTATATTTAACTTAATGGTAGTGTTGATATTCTATTGGACTACAATACAATGTCTTATATATATATGTATTTAAATATTGCTGAGAGGTATATCTTAATTTAACTTATTATCTGTGAATATATTTAAATCATCGTCTCTTATAATTCTATCAATGAGTTGTACATGATGTCAGTGTGTGCGTGTTAACATGTAAGTATATATATATATAATTGTATGTAAATAATTAAACGCAAATAAACATATTATAACATTCATAGTACATATTATGACAGAGGTGCCACGTTAAGCGCATTTCCTACAGTTGTTTATACACATCCTTTTCGCGAATACCTGACTTTGAGCGACTATGTACACAAACATGCTTGCTAAACGCACTCATGGTACCATGAGTGGAGCATCGTTACATAATTAGTGGAGCCAGAAAATGTGAGGTCAAGGTAAGTAATCGACTGGTTTTCTTATATAAATAGATTAATTAAAAATCTTAATTCATGATTCGACCCCTTTTAATGCCTTATACATAAATTACCATGACAATCGGCGGAGTGGCTTTTCCTAAAATCGTTTTATTGCGCTCAAAACTAACGTGATTATGAAAAATCAGCCTGTGCGTATAAGCGTTTATTTATCCTCGCTGTATTGCACTAAGCATTTTAGCGAGCAGACCTCGGTTTAAAGTCTCATCCGAAGGATTGGTAAGGTAGGAAATACTTTTTTTGAAATATTTCGATAATTAACCCAAATTCGGTCCTGGCTGGGATTGAACACACGATCCCTGGGTTACTAAGCTGCGATGCTAACCATTACATCACGGCGCTACCTTATCACAAAAATTCAGCCTGATCTCATGCTTAAATATAAATTACAATATCACGCCCGCGCCGGCCATGGTGTCCGCGGATACTATGGCCTATGCGTAGGAGGCCATGGTATCCTCAAGGCCATTGTGTCCTCATGGGGCTTCTCAAGGTTATGTGATCGTGTGGAATTACATGTAAAACGTATTAGATGGGGACATAAAGACTGAACGAGTAACTTGAATTGAATTGAATCAATTAACTCCTCATTCACACAGTATAGATTATATAGAGCCGCCCCAGGGAGAGATGAAGTGGTATTACATCTTAGTGAGTTGTGAAATAATGACTAAATAAGGAAACTGAATTGAATTGAATCTTGTTTAACGGCTCGTCAACACATTATAAGTTATTTAGAGCCGCCTTAGAGAGTGTGGATTACTGAGAGATGAAATAATGACTAAATAAAGAAATTAAATCTTGTGTAACAGATCATCAACACATTATAGCTTGTTTAGCATCAACACGTTATAGGTTATAAATATACTATTTATATATTTATATATGGCCTCGATTTTGTTATCATATAAAATAACCAAAGGGATCTTGTATCTAACTATTATATTATGATTCAAGGATAACCTTTTTACATATGCTTTTTTAGAACAGTCGCACTACTTTCGCATTTTCATATACAATCAAATGCGCGGATACTATTATGTAGATTACTTGTTACATACAACGCTTTATAGAATAAAGAAGTAAAATCAAATCATCTTGTAATGAGTCAGCTAGCTTAGTTACATTTTTTCTCAAAAATAGTATAAAGAAATAAAATTAAATCACCTTTAAATGAGCCAGCTAACGTATGTTCTTTGTACAATTTCCGAGTCACATGATCATTGTCGCAGTTTCACATACGGTCATATTATGTATTTTGTTTATTAAAGTTAAAACAGAATTCACTTTATAGAATGAAGAATACTCTCTTAGCTCGTATTTGAATTAGCCAGCCAGCTTAAATACTTTCCCTAAAAGAAACAAATCAGCAACGATCTGTATATATATAAAAAAAATTTTTTTAACAATTTGCCGTGTCACGTCACTGTCGCAGTTTCGAATACGGATTAAACGAACGGATGTTTTGTTATTTAGTTCGTTTTTAGTAAAGCTAAAACTGATATAACTTCATAGAAGAAAGAATTATCTTTCAACTCTTCTTTGATATAGCCAGCTATCTCTTAAATACTTTTTCCAAAACCAAAAAATTAACCAACGATATGTATACTATCTTTTCTTACATTTGATCAATTCTTAAACCGGTGCGTAACTTAGCGCAACCATGCGCGAAAAAAAAGTTACCTGTACGCGCAAGTATTCATGGGTAAATTATTATTCGGCGGATAAATTGGATTTACGACATGTTTCGAATCCAGAGTATTTAGGTCTATGCCAGGACCCTCACTCCCCTCATACACACACGCATACACATTTACACTTGTAGCAACTTGAAATTGAATAAATCATACGCGATCAATTATTTCAAAGTATCTGGGTAATATATTTGGGTCTATATTGCATCTATACTACACATGTATCTAGAATTATATTATGTTTAATATATTTATCGGAAGAAGACATCGTCGTACTGAAACATTGTTACATGCGGCACCCCTCCGACCACTCCTCTCATACACGCACGCATGCATGCGTAGCAACGATATCATACGTGTTACTCCGGTGCCGTATTACAACTAATGTCATACGTGTTACGGTAAATGAATCAAGGATTAAAGTGGCAACGGCCATTGTGCTCAATAAACTTATTTAAAGAAAGACTCTCATGAGAGAGTTACATCCGAAAGCTCATTATTTAATAATTAAAACGGCTTACACTTAAAGGAAATAACTGCCACGAGCATCTGAATAAGTAAATGTTTTAGACATTAGTTTAGTCGGGTGGAGGTTATGAACGGTTACGGCTGAAATCCGCTGTCAAAACATAAGGATGAGGTTCTTGATTTTTTCCGTGCCTTTACACCTAATAGTGTAGTTTCACTCTTTCTGGATTGGCTCTAAATAAATGTGTTCATGAGTCGTTAAACAAAATTCAGTTCAATTCAATGTCATTATCTCACCACTCATACGTTATAATACCAATTTCCACTCTTTCTGGGGTATAGACATCAATTGATGTGTATGCTCTGGTGCGGCTCTTATAATAAACTTGTAATGTGCTGAAGAGTCGTTAAACAAGATGCAATTAAAACTTCAATTTTCGAACTTAGTCATTATTTCACCATGCAATACGTTATAATACCACTTTCCACGCTCACTTGGGTATAGACGTGAGAATCATGACATGTATGGTGGTAGGTACATACCACCGTAAGAGCCATGATTCTCACGTCTATCTGTGATATAGACATTAATTGCTGTATGTGGTCTGGGGAGGCTCTAGATGTCCTGTTATGTGTTGATGTTTCTGTTTTTTTGCGTAATTTAGGTTGTATCAAAATTATAGGACATTTGACAAAATTGACATAAGGGTCATATATCAAACCAAGCTGGTGACCTATTATTTTTAAAGCTGAAATATACTTATTTTAATTACCTAATGATAGCCCATTCTAGATATGTACCAAATCTTAAAAAAAGTTGTTCATAGGAATACATATGAAGAAACTGAAGGATATGTCCTTAATATACTGAAGCGAAAAAGAAACGCAACTCCGAAATATCCGCTATATATTGTAAATAGTGCACACTTAATTCCGCATAATATTCCAAAGAAATCCCAAGATGTTTTGTAAAACAAAAAGTTGCAGTTAGTTAGAGAAGGACACAGTTGTGATGTTGTAGGCGTTTTAATCACAGTACACTCTGTAAAAAGAAATTGATACATGTTGAAGTTGCTCATTGCAAAATTGAGCCATTTCAGAACTGTATGTTATGTAAAGAGTTTGAAATATTTTGCATCCTAAGTTTGCTCACATGTTTTAGCCAAACGCGTACTCTGTCAATAAGGCAACTTTGAAGGAATACTATTTGCTGTGTTATGTGTGATTTTAGTCTTTTTTTCGAAAAGTCTGTACCATTCGATTAACAGCAACATATTGTACATACACTCTATAGCGGAAATTTCCGAGTTGCGTTTCTTTTTCGTGCCAGTATTCATCCTCAGTTTACAAGGGGTTAATATCGTTGTGTTAAAGTTCAATCAAAACACAAGTGTCTTATTGCAGGATCGCCTCTCACCGCTGCGGGTTCGAATCCCACTCGGAGCTCGACTTGTAAGTGAGGAAGTGTCGATTCTTACGGATGACGGAAGTTGTACAGTACTGGTTCTACCCAAGAATAGTGGGTGGTCTGCCTCCACCACAAAAAATTGACAGTCATATATAACCTTACATGTGTTGAAAATGACGTAAAACACCATATAAACAAACCAACATACAAACAAACTTATTTCAGGATTCCTTCAAAATGAGAAAGTGGAACAGCAAATTAAACGATGTCGAACTGTAATAGCGGGTTTAGTTTTCAAAGCTCTATTCTGATTGAAATGTTCTCTTAGTGACAATATAATGGCAACCTTCAATCCCAGTTGAACACTTTTAAATGCGTTAGCTTTTCAAAATGCAATTTAAAAAACATTCCAAGGATCATTCGTAATAATTGCTTATTGAAGGATGGTGTTCCCGTATATCGCGGTACTTACTGTTCAGGGTTAAATAAATATCAAGTATTGCAACTGTCTCGATTTTACTCCAATCTGTATTTAGTTCAATATACCTGAAGTCCATTTTATTGAGAAATTTCGGCTGATAGAAGCGGTGTCTATGTAAAAGATATTTCAAATGTAGGCGATAGCACACCGGCTGCAGAGAGAGACAATCCTTAAATATCGCGGTATTTAAATATTCGCGCATGTTAGGAAACATTGAAAATAAAAATGAAAACAATATATATATTGATAAGTAGTCGAGATTTCCTTTCTAAAAAGATCACATAAGCAAGTACTCAATGACTTAGCAGAAACCAAAGCAACAAGAGAACAAACAATTAAGGATAAGACAAGAGAATATTTAAGAAAAGCATCAAACGTTACTGTCCTTTGAGGATTTAGGTAGACGTCATCATAGGGTCCACACTCTGTCCGGTCAACTCACAATCAAAGAGGAAAACATAGTGGCAAACTAGAAAAGGTGCAACCAATAAACAAGCAGTAAGATGCACATAATATGATAAATTACTGATATTACAAAAGAACATATGCAATATCCATAATTGCTCATGTTTAGTAGCGATGAATCTCAATTTTCCGTTGTGCACTGTTATATTTCTGCACGCAAATGCAATACATATGTGCATTAATCACATAAGGCAGTTCATATACCACATGCACATGATGCATGTGTTATACTTAAATTGCCTATTAATGCTTTTTGTTTATTAAAGAATATAACCAGACGGGGATATCTTTATTTACACTGTCCCGTATTATTGGGGTTACACTAGAGTAAGAGTAAAGTTCCTTGCACCCTAGTAACTGGTTTAAAACCCTAGCAGCCTTTAGGTACTGATCGTTTCAATGCGGTACACCCTTTTTTGGCTTTTTATGTTTGCGGTGTTGTATACTGCGCTTCTATTGGTCTTGATTTAATTGATTTTGTTGTGATTGCGTGGTATAGTCCGGTGTTCTGTGAATGCTACACTCTTGCTGGAATTGTGTTTTATTGAACTGCGGTGTAGGACTCTTCTTGAATTAGACATTCCTTCTTTATGTAAAGCATCGCATATAAATGTATGTTTCATCCAACTTTTATTGATATATTGACAATGACAATGACAATGACAATTATGTATTGAGTAATCTTGGCCAATTACTGAACATGATGAAAGAGTATGAGAGTTGACCTTTGGAAGCGGCACATAAATTGCTTTTTAGGTAATAAAGCAATTCATAATCTTACACCAATATACATAAGTAAATTAATAACATTTTCTGAAAATAGCAGATATAATTTAAGATCATGCATTAAACATGACATTAAGCATCCTAGACCTAAATCCGAATATTTAAAACAATCTTTTACCTATGTTGCCATGCGGACTTGGAATTCAATCCCAGAAAATATCCGGTCTTCTGTTTCTATTTATGCTTTCAAACACAATTATAAATTATTTCTATTTCAAGATAACAGGTGTTCTGCTCAAATTAAGTTGTGTTAATAGTGAATACTTGTTTTGAATGCCAGCTTGAAACATATTATTAATGTTACGTGCATGTATTCACTTGCTATTGTTTATAAGTTGCTGTTGTTATCAGAAGGCCTCATGGAAGATAAGTGTTGTGCAATTGTTTGTATAATCTTAATGAGTTGTACATTCATGAAATAAAGAATTTATTATTATATTATTATTATTATTATTATCATACGAAATATTGCAGTCTCGGTTTGATTCAGACTGTTTCTGAAACTTCGTTTTATTGAAATGGTAAAACCCTCATTATATATTGGTGATCAAAATGGGAAAAGAGTAGTATTTAGGACAGGTGTCTAAATAATATTGTTACTTGTCTCCACTATTGTCAGGCGAAAATATATAGAGAATTGCCTGTCTGTATCAAGATCATTAGGCGAGGCTTAGAAAACCAAGAATGGCGAGGCTCTTCCGAGCCATATTGCGTTTTCGTGTCGAGCCTAATACACTTGATATAAAAATGCACTAATATTATATTGTCATTTCTGTAGGGTTTATTGCTTTTATCTATTGAACATAATGTTACGCTTGTCGAAGACGCCGCTAAAAATGTTTCTTCATGCCGTTGCATGACTTTATATAAAGATACGTACAATAAACTCCGAGGAATTCCGAAAATTAATTTTGCTTTATTCGTCTGCCAGCGTATAATAAAGCAAATTTTATTAGACAGAAAAAAAAGGATTTCAGGATAATAAAATCTAATAGCTATATCGTAACCAAAATCTAATAATACCACTCGATGATTATGCTATTTATTACGGTAATACATCATGCTATATACTGATTAATGGAAGAAACACTTGAGACAAGTGGGAGCATATGATACCACTGGGTGTATAAACTTGTAGAACCGTTTCAAAAATTTAACTTGGAGATTAACATCTTTATTTAATGGTTTACTTATTTTATTAATACACCTTTAAAAATTCGCTTCAAGTATATTTACTATTAAAATTACGAACGCATGTTAAAATATTAAGCGGTCATAATGCGTTATTCAGTATTTACACTCATTACGAGTCTACTATTACTTAGTAAACTGGTATACAATTGTTTTTCTTCTATATCATAATGCGGGATAGACTTGCCAGAGACACCTGGTAATTTACCTAATCATTATCAAAGCGCAACTTTTAATACTCTATACAACTGTATACATATTAGTCGCTTAATTTAGGTAATCGCAGGATCATATGCATGTTGATACCGGAAGAGTATTTTACATTGATCATCGTGTCGTGTGGTGAGCGGTGACTCCCCACAACTAGTCGACATAGGAGTTTGAACCTAGAGTCAGATGCATTGGGTGTACAGTTTTGAATGCACAGTCAGCTATGGTGCTTTATACTAGGATTATTTGCAAGAGCAGTGGATGATTGAAGTCAGTCCAACCCAGTCTAATTTTGGTTCATTTAACTCAGTTTTGCAGTTTGTTGTGCACAGTCAGACTATCGCTTGCAAAGTTGTTGCACTTCATTACAAGCGATATACTAGTTGTTACTTAATGGCGCCAGTACAAGAAATGTTCCATTGCAAGGTATACAAAGTGCATTAGTTTTGAATTATAGTAGGGCGCGGGTCATGTTATGATATATATATCATATTTTATAATATACAGTACTGTATGCGAGTTACAGATTCATGCAATGATATATCCTCTTTTCAGTGAGAGATTCGCTTTAGCCAAAATCATTTTCGTTTGGCGGTGGCAGTATCAAAATTTCATTTTGATTGCTGCTCAGTGGCATTATCAAAATTCATTTTGAATCCTTCAATTCAGTGAAATCAAATTTAATTACAATTAGCAATGTTATAATTAGTAAATTTCAATGTAATACTGACCATTGTTCCCCAGGGTAGGTATTACAGCATGAAAATTAATGATGTGGGTGCATCATACCTAGTTCGGTCATGCACATTATTGCAAACATTACACAGAAATAACGTTCAAGTGGTTAAATGAAGAAACATTTTACATTAGCATTAGAGTTTTGAATAAACAATTTATTAAAGTCCTTTGAGGCTTCACTAAGGGTATACGGCTGTTGGGTCATACTCGCTTTTGTTTGAGGCTTTTGGGGCTTCATATCTTGTTTAAGCCTAGTTTGGGCTTCTTTAAGGTTATCAGGCTTATGGGCCATGCCCTCTTTTGTTATACATGTTTAGGGCTGCCATTTAATATGTATGTGTTGCCGGCAGCCCTCTATTTGGAGCCGCGCCCAATATTTGCCATATAATTTAATAAATGATAATATGTTCTTATGTGTTTGTCCGTTGGTGCCTTCCAATAACTATTAAGGCATTAATACACATGTGTCAATACATACTTACGTAATTGAATTTGTCATTCGCTTAGAAAGAGAACAGAAATAAAAAACGAATAAATATTCCAAATAGGCCATTAACTAAATATAACCATTGGCCTTCTCTATAGTAAATACTTTATCGTTATGGTAATAGCCTAATATCAATAACGCGTTTCATTTAATCTATGACCTTTATCGGCATGTTATTGTCATTTATATTATATTATTTGTATATGCCAGTAAAATAGCTAAATGATCCGTTAGAAGAGAAGAAAAAGCAGAACTAATGCCTTAAATGAATAAACACTTCAGGTATAGTTTTGATGATAACTTTCATGTTCTTCAGCTTTTCATTCTGAAATGAGGCAGACATATAAAGCTTGATCGGTTGGATTTACATACACAATTATTATATTATATTAAATATTGTATTTTTTGTATTATTTATTAAGTTATACATACCATAAAACTAAAAGTCATACACATTTACCATTGTCCTTACAAGTAAAGGTAGATGTACATGTCAATCTGGAAATGTAGCGTTCAAGGACCACAGTCAACACAACAGGCATAGAAACAAATAACAATTACAAGTTGCAGAGGCAATGCATACGTCACTTATAGAGGTTGACAATAGGCCTACCTCATTGGAACGCTCAGTGGCAAATTTGGGAATTTAAACCAGGTTCTAGGGTGCATCAAACCTCCCTATTTCTTCATTTTCATCCCAGTAAACGTGACAGTGTAATTAAAGAAACCTCCGCCACACTATATCTTCTTACAAATTGTAGCACTAATAGTATTGCCTTGAATGTTCCTTATAAGTATTACCACAACAAAGCAAAATATAAGATAATACCAGGCCTATTCTTTACGAAAAAAAAAGGAAGACAAGCAAACCTTGTCGATTTGTTTTATAACCACAATATATTCAATAAATAACTACAGTCATAACCCATTGTGATACAGCTTTCTCAACAAATGCTCAGAAATACACCAAAGCTCACCAAAAGTATTCTTAAAAGCACATATTGCCTTTAGGATGGAGTGCGTGTGAGGCGGTGGTTGGTGGGGGTGGGAGTGGGTGGGGTGGGGGGATGTCCCACGACATATAGCTTAGTATAATTCAGATAAAAGTGTCTCTTTTTTACTTACTGTGTAATTGTATTGTTTAATAACAGTGCCTAGTATACAAGTCCGTAGTTACAAAATGATCAAAATTGAAAGCAATATATATGAGAAATATATGTAGAATCAGTTTGCCATACTCTGCAAATGCAGACTACTAAATAAAATTATCGAAAAATATTCTGTAATAATTACAGAATATTTTTCGATAATTTTATTTAGTAGTCTGCAATTATTTCAGTTTTTTATTTGCGTCGATATATGATATTCGACAAGCATGATCAACAATGTTCTGGTGAACACTATTATATTACCATAATTATCTTCTGCTTCTTACAGAAACAGTGCAGTATTACATGCAAAAGCTCCCTGAACCGATCAATGTCTGCAATTTGTCTTAATGTGTTTAGAAAAGAGGAGGGCTACTTCAAAATGAACGTTGGACCTATAACGGTCAAAATATCGAAGTTGTAAATGATTTTAACTATTTAGGCACAATTTTTAATTATACGGGCAATTTTTCATTAAATCAAGAACATTTAATTGGTAAGTCATTAAAATTGCTCTACACTTTATTAGCGAATTGTAAAAAGATTAAGTTAAAGCCAAAAACACTATGCCAATTATTTGATTCATTTGTAGGTTCTGCACTAGGATATGCCGCTGAAATATGGTGATTCTCTAAATCAAAAGTAATAGAAAGAATACACCTAAAGTTCTGTAAACGGTTGCTTAACGTTAGATTAAATACGTGCACAGTAGGTGTATATGGTGAACTTGGGCGTTACCCTCTTTATATTACGAGATATATAAGAAGTATTAAGTATTGGTGTAAAGTAATAAATACTAATAACATTCTGATGAAAAAGCTCTATGAACAAGGTGTATATGATTGTGAAAGAGGTTGTAAAAATTGGGTTTCGAATGTAAAAAAGTTATTATCTGATTATGGTTTTGCCTATTTATTTAACAATCAGGATATGCTGAATGTAAAAACATTTCCATGTGTTTTTAAACAACGAATAATTGACTGTTTTAAGCAAGAGTGGTATGGGTCAATTGACAGCAGTGCTGTTCTTGAAAACTATAAATATTTTAAATCTGATTTTTCATATGAACACTATCTAAATGTTTTACCTAGCAATTTGAGATTCTTTGTTTCTAGAATAAGATTATCTGCACATTCTCTTAACATAGAAATTGGACGGTATGCAAGAAATCGCATACCGAGAAATGAAAGATATTGTTTATGTTGTAACTCACAAGATCTGGAAGACGAATACCATTTTATATGTGTGTGTCAATGTTACAATGAACTTAGAAAAAAAATATATTAAAAGATATTACCACCAGAGGCCATCTATGTTCAAATATATAGAATTGATGAAAACTTCAAACAATGATATATTACTAAATTTAGCGAGGTATATAAAATGTGCTTTAAATGTTAGACTTTCTATTTTGAATGCTTAGTATAAATATAATATTGTTCATCCTCTAACTATGATGATGTAAACTATACTGACAGTTGATCAATTTACTCTGTTTACGTGACTTTGTTATATTCGTATATTGTATATATGTTTTGAATGACGATGTACTTTGTACAAGTCTAAATAAAATATCTGTTCTGTTCTGTTCTGTTCTGTTCTTAATTATGACACACTATATGCATTTGTCATTCATATGCTAATGGATCAACACGCATGGAAACCAACTTAAAACAAAATTAGATGCAAATGCAGCTTGTGTTTGAATAGAAGTCATCTATGTAAACGATAAATTAGATGTGTAAAATTCTATGTAACTGTATTGTTTTAAAACCGAAATCGTAAGAATCGGCATGCGGGCGCACACTGCTGGTTACCAAATGACGTCATGGTGTACAGGATCATCGAAACAGCATAGACGCTTATATACTTATAACGATCACTGTCTGCAGTCTTAATTGAATGTGATAATTGCGCAACAATCGATAATTATTAGTTATCCCCCATCTTTATGACGTCATGTTATGGGCATCTCTCCGTAACGGGTGTACGTTTTTGAAATACTTTTGCGACTCGAGTATACGGTCCTCGGTGCCTGATTAGTAAACTACTATATCGACAAATCCGAGATTCTCCGAGGTCCTGACAGGCTTTTCTCTAGTTTATCAAACACAATGTTTAATCTTGTTGCTATGGCTTCTGCCTAGTCATTGAGTACTTGCTTTGCGATTTTCTAGTTTTTTTGTGCTTTCTTGTTTTTAACGTATATTGCATATTAATGAATCTAGTTTGTTAGAGAATAGAGACAGGCGGGGATTTCTTTATTTACACTGTTCCGTTTTATTGGGATGACAGTAGGATAAGAGTGAATATCGGCTTACCCTAGAATGTGGTTTTAACAACCAGCGTCTTTTTGATACTAACCGTTCTAAGCCGGTACCACTGTGTGTGTGTGTGTGTGTGTGTGTGTGTGTGCGTGCGTGCGTGTGTGTATGCGTGTGTACCCAAAAAAAGACAACGCAAAAATTTAGCGGGTTTTCGCTTTCAAACGAAGAAGAACTTGATTTATTTATTAACAAAGACACACAAAGGCTACTAAAAGCTTTTCCGAAAACATCCTTCGTCAGTTGCCGTTGGCAGGCAAACAATTTATAATGTAAACACTATTTAGACTCTTGTCATTTATTTTCCAACATAATAAAATAACTATCTACTTCTCGTTATGGCACTGTTACTTCGTCTCGGTCAAGAGTTCCCCGTTTCGGGTCAATAGTTATTGCATCGCAAGAATAAATTTTAACCATTGACCTCTAGAGGAGTTTTCATTCGAATCTGTAGTTTTAATGTGAACACTATTCATTTCTTGATTCTTTAAAATACTTGAAATGATAGTTTAACATTATGTACGTATTCTATCCCTCTTTATCTGATAAAACCTTCATTATGCCGTAATGTAGAATTAGTCAACATTTATTTGGATAGAAATTCTAAGTAAACAATGCTCTATCAAAAACAACGCATGTGGGATTTTGATTTGTTAACCAATTTTAAAAAATAAGGTATTTTAATTTATCACTAAAATTGAAATGGATTACATTACCATTTGGCGTACTGCAAGGGAATAATACCATAACGAACAAAAACAGATGTAGTTACGAGTTCCCTGAAGATTTAGTGTGCAATCGCGCATTGTCTAGCAAATTGAATTCTTAAACTAACGATAATGCATTCCGTTTTTTACTTTTTCGAAAATTATGTGAAATAAAAGAGAGCAGACTATTGCATTTAAGCAAGATCGATAATCAACGCATGTGATCAGTGTCTCTTTTTCCGGAGATGACGTATTGGTCGTTTACAGTAAAAACTAATCGATCTAGATGCTAAGAAATTACAGGAAATTTATATACAAATATTACTCTCGATTAATATTTTATTGAACTCTGACGTAATTTATTGGTTCATCGGGCAATATTTAATTTTATTATATATCTATCAATACTATATACATAGTACCTTCATTTTCTTACAATGGAATACAACAATCTGTATCACACTACAGGTTATCACTATGCTACTAAAACAGAATTAGTATCACTATCTTACTAAAAATAGAACAGCGGTTTTTCCAATGATTCAAGCAAGTTTTACGCCACTATGCACGAGAACGTAAAGACGACGTTACGTCATACAAACAAAACAAGTAGGTCAGACCAATGAACACTAACACCTTAAAACTACATACATTTTCCCGCTGCACTTTATCGAGAAATAATATGCTGTATTGAATGTGTATGCAATAGCAATGCAAATATTTCTATGTTAATGATGTGTAAGAGGTATATAATAAAAGGATCATTACTAGAGTAACGTGTTCTGGAAGTTTACAGTATCACCTCTCGTAGGTAAATGCCAGATCAGGACCATACTCGAGGTTCCGCCTCTAATGTGATCCTTGATCTGGCATTTACCTATCCGAGGTGATACAAATTTCCAGAACACGTTACTCTAGTAATAATCCTATTATGTTAACTGAGAAGAGCAGAAAAACCAGTTTATGTATGTGTTGTAATATACAAAATATATACTTAAAACTACAAATGAAACTGTTGTCGACTTATTTGAAACCCTTTCTACACACGAATTTGCGCAATTAAATCAATATAATTTACATACATATCATGTTCATGCTACGCTAAATCAATAGTTATGATGGAAACTGGTGTAGAGTAAATCAGGTTGCGTACCTTACCTAAAGGTCTATTTATTACACATATATTGCGCATAGAATCAAAGAATTAAAATGTCGTAAAATTATTTTACCGAAGGGTAATTTTCAAATTAATGGTTTCAGTTAACGCCTACAAATCGTATACAGTACTGGACAATACAGCGTAAAGGTTACATAAAGACCAATCTCATTACATGCAGACCCTTTATCACGCTACGATACTAGAATCTGACGACTTCCCATTACAGGTTACGTCAGATTGACCTTACGATTAGCCAGTCAGATTTGAGCCTACAAAATGGTTCGGTATTGACAGCATCACATCGCATGTCGCATTTCAGAAAAAACGCTGTGGAGCAGTTTACGCTTGGTATTGAAAGAGACAATGTCCGTAACGTTTAGCTTATAAAACACAAACAAAATACGTTGAAAAACATAATACACCAACCATCATTGAATATTTACTGAAAAAAAGAATATTTGACGGAATTTAATAGCGATTCAATTTTTTTTACCGATTCGTGGGATTGAACGTCAGCGGTCCAGTACGCTATCAACTGAGATAATCGGACCACAAGTACTACGACACTATTTAGGCTATATAATGTCGTACAAATTATATTATATATATTATATAATATATATTTTCAAAATACACGACAGCATCCTATGATTTTCTTGAATTTATCTTGCAAAAAGACAGCAATAACACACGAAGACTTTATCTTTATTCGGATATGTAGATGTTCGTTTGTTCAGTTCACTCGAAAGTCATCTGAAGTGCACATGAAACGCGCGATTTCATTGGTTGAATAAAGTTGATCTTCTCATGAATATTGATTAGATGAAAGGTCGATCTGACGTGACATCAAAGGTAATGTGGTCAGATCCAATAGCGGAGAGTATCAAAGCGTAATTAGGATATTAATTTAATGAGATTGCATAGAGATTATTTAACTGCTGGGATCGATTATAGGGAAATAGGTCATGATATGGTAGACGTGTGGTTCTTTTCTGGAACGAGCGTTTTCGAGTGAGTGAAAAAACAAAACACGTCTACCATTAAGTGAAGTATTTCCCTAATATCGATCCCAGTAGTTAAATAATCTATTTATTATATTTTAAATCAATGTATATATGATTATAATCGAAATTATTCGCTTTATTGAACGTTATCGGCGGATGACGTCGACGTCAGCAACACATTACTGACGCCATGACTCAACGACACAGTCAGTTTTGTGTTCCGAGTTAGTTATTAATATTTAGCGATTATGAATATTCTTTCACTGAGAAATCCCAATCTTTGTAATAAATATATATATTGTGTCCCTAAAGCGACGGAAATATTAAATCTGTCCGATTGACCTAATAGGATATATTTATACACAATAATACTATTTAAAACTATAGGCACTAGATATTTAAACACACATGATATAGAGTATTTTAATAAAAATATTTAATTAAACATCAACTTACCATTAAATAGTTCAAATAACATTTTAATAATGAATATTACAAACGTCGTGGAAGATAAGGCTTAAGTGATTGTGAAATGCTCACGACTGTTAATAGTTAAGAGAAGAATATTGTCTGGGCAACGAGTCTCCCGCTGGCTTACTACTCAGAAAATAGTGTATGAACATAAAAACAATAAAATGAAATTTGCAATCGGACTAAGGAAGGAAAAGTTATATTGCAAAGCAAAATTGATTATTTATACATATAGCCTTCTGTCAATGATTCAAGTGTTCCTAGTACGAACAGTTTATACCGACACCAGTATCGGAACATGCAAAGTGGTGTCTGTCTATAAATAACCCTTTATGTATGTGTTCTCACATTTGCTGGCGTAAAGTTGTGTCTTGATTCTGGTAAATATATACTCTACAAAAACAGAAACTTCCGCAACTTTACCCATACAATGAAAATATGTTTTGTTTGGTCTTATATGTTAATACCTTTGTTAAAAGGCCAGCACAGTCATGCAAACATTTTTCCTTGAATCAAACTTGTACGCAAAGTTATTCCCCTTGTTTTGGTTTAAACAGCATTTCCGGGTCTTGTGGTTTAAACTTTGATTGAACACAGTTTTGTTCTATTGAAATAAACAGAAGATAACCACAGCACCAAACAGACGGAGAAAGTAATCTGACCCGTTCACTCACCTTTGCGTCATACAGCTTTCAAGAATGAATATTTTCAGATTACCTTCCTTTATAATACAACTATAGTGGTTTCGCAATTTGAAAAGTGGGTGATCTGCCTCCATTACAAAAAAATGACCGTCATATATAACCTTACATGTGTTGAAAATGACGTCAAACACCATACGATCAAACAAACAAACAAACTTATTGCAAGATTCGTTCAGAATGAGAAAGTGCAATAGCAAATTAAACTATGTCGAACTGTAATAACGGGTTTCGTTTTCAAAGTTCTATTCTGATTGAAATGTTCTCTTAGTGACAATATAATGACAACCTTCAATCCCAGTTGAACACTTTTAAATGCGTTAGCTTTTCAAAATGCAATTTAAAAACATTCGTAATAGATGGTGTTCCCGTATATCGCGGTACTTACTGTTCAGGGTTAAATAAATACCAAGTATTGCAACTGTCTCGATTTTACTCCAATCTTTATTTAGTCAATATACCTAAAGTCCATTTTATTGAGAAATTTCGGCTGATAGAAGCGGTGTCTATGTAAAAGATATTTCAAATGTAGGCGATAGCACACCGGCTGCAAAAAGAGACAATCCTTAAATATCGCGGTATTTAAATATTCGCGCATGTTAGGAAACACGGAAAATAAAAATGAAAACAATATACATATTGATAAGTAAGTCGAGATTTCCTTTCTTTAAAAGTCACATAAACAAGTACTCAGTGACTTAGCAGAAGCCAAAGCAACAAGAGAACGAACCATTAAGAAGGGTAAGACAAGAGAATATTTAAGACAAACATGAAACGTTACCGTCCTTTGATGATTTAGGTAGACGTCATCATAGGGTCCACCATCTGTCCGGTCATCTCACAATCAAAGAGAAAAACACAGTGGCAAACTAGAAATGGTTCAACCAATAAACAAGCAGTAAGATGCACGTAAAATGATAAATTACTGATATTTCAAAGGAACATATGCAGTATCCATAATTGGTCATGTTTAGTAACGATGAAGCAGAATTTTCCTATACGCAAATGCAATACATATGTGTATTAAATCACATAAGGCAGTTCATATACCACATGCACATGATGCATGTGTTATACTTCAATTGCCTATTAATGCTTTTTGTTTGTTAAAGAATATAACCAGACGGGGATATCTTTATTTACACTGTCCCGTATTTTTTTGGATGACACTAGGTTAAGAGTACGGTTTCTTGCACCCTAGTAACTGTTTAAACCCCTAGCAGCCTTTAGGCACTGATCGTTCCAATGCGGTACACCTTTTTTTGGCTTTTTATGTTTGCGGTGTTCTATACCGCGCTTCTCAAGGTCTTGATTTAATTGATTTTGTTTTGATTGCGTGTTATAGTCCAGTGTTCTGTGAATGCTACACTCTTGCTGGAATTGTCTTTTATTGAACTGCGGTGTAGGACTCTTTTTCAATTAGACATTTCTTCTTTATGTAAAGCATCGCATATGAATGTATGTTTCATACAACGTTTATTGATATATTCCAATTACTGAACATGATAAAGGAGTATGAGAGTGGACCTTTAGAAAAGGCCGAATACCACACATACGAAATATTGCTGTCTCGGTTTGATTGACTGTTTCTGAAACTTTGTTTTATTGAAATGGTAAAACCCTCTTTATATATTGGTGATCACAATGGGAAAAGAGTAGTATTTAGGACAAGTGTCTTTATTTATTATTGTTACTTGTCTCCACTATTGTCATGCGAAAATATATAGAGAATAGCCTGTCAGTATCAAGTTCATTAGGCGAGGCTTAGAAAGAATGGCGAGGCTCTTCCGAGCCATTTTGCGTTTTCGTATATAGCCAAATATACTTGATATAAAATGCACTAATATAAGATTATTTTTATCATTTAGCCATGATTATACACATTTCTGTAGGGTTTACTGCTTTTATCTATTGAACATAATGTTACGCTTGTCGAAGACGCCGCTAAAAATGTTTCTTCATGCCGTTGCATGACTTTAGATAAAGATACGTACAATAAACTCCGAGGAAATCCGAAAATTAATTTCGCTTTATTCGTCAGCGCATAATAAAGCAAATTTTATTAGGTCACCCCTTTATCAGACAGAAAAAAAGGATGTCTGGATGATACAATCTAATAGCTTTATCGTAATCAAAATCTAATAATACCACTCGGTTGATTATGCTATTTATTACACTCATACATCATGCTATATACTTATTAATGGAAGAAACGCTGGAGACAAGTGGGAGCATACTATTGGGTGTAATCACGCAGTATATAAACTTTTAGAACCGTTTCAAATGCAAGAAAACAAATCAAATTAACTTGGAGACTATCATCTTTATTTAATGGTTTACTTCTTAATACAACTTTGAAAATTCGTTTCAATCTATTTTCACTATTAAAAGTACGAACACATACAACTATATATATAGGCATAAGTACACATGTGGCAATACATACTTACATAATTTAATTTGTCATTCGCTAATAAAGAGAACAGAAATAAAAAACGAATAAATATTCCAGACTGACAAATAGGCAATTAACTAAATATAACCATTGGCCTTCTCTATAGTAAATATTTTATCGTTATGGTAATAGCCTAACATCAATAACGCGTTTCATTTAATCTATGACCTTTATTGGCATGTTATTGTCATTTATATTTTATTATTTGTATATGCCAGTAAAATAGCTAAATGAACCGTTAGTAGAGAAGAAAAAGCAGAACTAATGCCTTAAATGAATAAACACTTCAGGTATATTTTTGATCTTGTTCAGCGTTTCCTTCCGACATGAGACAGACATATAACGCTTGATCGGTTGGATATACATACACAATTAGTACATTATATTAAATGTTGTATTTTTTTTAATCATTTATTAACTATTAAGTTATACATACGATAAGACTAAAGGTCATACACATTTACCATTGTCCTTACAAGTAAAGGTAGATATACATGTCGATCAGGAACTGTAGCGTTCAAGGACCACAGTCAACACAACAGGCATAGAAACAAATAACAATTACAAGTTGTATTATCATACTCTTTTTGTAGAGGTAATGTATACGTCACTTATAGAGGTTGACAATAGAGGTTGACTTATAGGCCTACCTCATTGGAACGTTCAGTGGCAAACTGTCCGCTGGGAATTTAAACCAGGTTCTAGGGTGTACTAAACCTCCATATTTCCTCATTTTCATCCCAGTAAACGTGACAGTGTAATTAAAAAAACATCCGCCACACTATATCTTCTTACAAATGGTAGCACTAATAGTATTGCCTTGAAGGAAATATGTTCCTCATAAATATTACCACAACAAAGCACAATATAAGATAATACCAGGCCTATTCTTTCCGAAATAAAGAAGACAAGCAAACCTTGTCGATTTGTTTTATAATGGCGGGGATTTCTTTATTTACACTTTCCTGTTTTATTGGGATGACAGTAGGGTAAATGTGAGGTTTGGTGCACCCTAGAACCGGTTTAAACCCCCAGTGGCCTACTTTGCCACTGACCGTTCCATGGCGGTTGCCGTATTGTCAACCCTTTTTGTGTTTGTGATGTCGTTTGCATTTATTATTACTTTTGCCTTCTTGTTTGTCTGTTTGCGTGTTTATTTCTGTGTTTTTGGTTGACTGTCCTACTTGAATGCTACTTTCCCTGTCCGATCTTTTTATATTTTTTTATAACCACAATATATTCAATAAATAACTACTGCCATAACCCATTAATATACAGCTTTCGCAACAAATACACCAAACTTCATCAAAAGCATATTCTTAAAATCACAAGTTTCCTTCGGGATGGAGTGCGCGTGTGGAAGGGGTTGGTGGGTGGGTTGGGGATTGTGTGGGGAGGGGGAGTTCGGCTTACCTAGAACCTGGTGGTTAAGAACCTGGTGTTAACCACCAGCGACATTTGCCACTAACCGTTCCAAGGCGGTACCACCATTGTGGGTGTGTGTGGGTGTGTGTGTATGTTTCCAACACACGACAACGCAAACATTTAACAGTTTTCGCTTTCAACTGAAGAACTTGATTTATTATTAACAAAGACACACAAAGGCTACTAAAAATGTTTTAGAAAACATTCTTTGTCAGTTTACTTTGGTAAATAATGAAAAGAAAATAGCAAGTTATAATGATACTATTTGGACTTGTTATTCATTTTGCAACGTAATAAAATAACTCTACTTCTCTTTATGTCACTGTGTTAAAGGTTTTCTTCCTCGGGAATAACTATATATTGATTTCCTTTCGGTCAAGAGTTCCCTGTTTCGGGTCAATAGTCGCAAGAATAATTTTAACCATTGACCTCTAGAGTTTCATTCGAATCTGTAGTTTTAATGTGAACACTATTTCATTCCTTGATACTTTAAAATACGTGAACTGATAGTTTAGCATTATGTATTCCATTTCTCCCCTTCATGATGCCGTTATGTAGATTTAGTCAACATATTTTTGGATAGAAATTCTAATTAAAAAATGCTCTATCAAAAACAACGCATGTGAGATTTTGATTTGTCAACCGATTTTAAAAAGTAAGGTATTTTAATTTACAACAAAAATTGAAATGTATTTCATTGTCATTGAGCGTGCTGCAAAGGATTAATATCACAACGTACAAAACCTGATGTAGGTACGAGTTCTCCGAAGATGTATTGTACAATCGCGCATTGTCTTGTAAATTGGATTCTGAAACTAATGATAATGCATTCCGTTTTTCACTTTTTCGAAAATTTTGTGAAATAAAAGAGAGCAAATTATTGCATTTAAGCAAGATCGATAATCAACGCAAGTAATCAGTGCATCATGTTACGGAGATGACGCGTAAGTCTGAAATAAAAAACTAACCGAACCTTATACTAGGAAAATTCAGGAAATTCATTTCAGAAATATACTGAAGCGAAAATGAAACGCAACTCGGGAATTTCCGCTTTATATTGTATATATACTGCACACTTAATTCTACACAATATTAGAAAGAAATCCCAAGATGTTTTGTAAAATAAATGTTGCAGTTTGAGCCATTTCAGCACTGTATTTAAAGTAAAGAGTTTGCAAAATTTTGCATCCTAAGTTTGCTCAAATACTTGCCTCTGTCAATAATGAAATTTTGAAGGAATACTATTTGCTGTTTTATGTCTTGCTTTAGTATTTTACTCCGAAAGGAAAGTTCTTACGTACCATTCGATTAACAGCAGCATATTGTACATACAATTTTCGTTTCAGTACATTTACAATTATTACTCTCGATTAATATGTTATTGAACTAAAATACGACAATATTTCATTATGTTAACTGAGAGAGCGGAAATGCCAGTTTTGATATTGGCATATGTATGTGTTGTAACATACCGAATATGTTTATTAAAACTACAAATAAAACTGTTGTCGAATTATTTGAAACCCTTCTACTCACGAAATTACACATTTGATCAATATAATATACATACATATCATGTTCATACTACGCTAAATCGACCTTTATAATGGAAACTGTTGTAGTGTTAATTAGGTATCGTGCTTTAACAAAATGTCTATTTATTACACACATATTGCGCATAGAAGCAAAGAATTAAAAAGTCGAATAATTATTTTACCTAAGGGTAATTTTAAAAGTAATTGTTTCAGTTAACAGTACTGGACAAGACTGCGTAAAGGTTACATAGAGACCAATCTCATTAAAACCAGACCCTTTATCACGCTAAGATACTCTTCGCTACTCGGATCTGACGACTTCCCATTACATGTCACGTCAGATTGGAGCCTACAAAATTGTTCGATATTGACAGCTTCACTGCGCATGTCGCATTTCAGTTAAACGCTGTGGAACAGTCTACGCTTGGTATTGAAAGAGACAATGTCCGTAAGTTTAGCTTATAAAACACAAACGAATTATGTTGAACATAATACACCAACCATTATTGAATATTTACTGAAAATAAAATTGTTTGACGGAATTTAATAGCAGTACAACAAAATTTACCAATTCGTGGGATTGAACCCTCACTAAGATGACACTCTTGTGTCAGCGGTCCAGTACGCTATCAACTGAGTTAATCGGGCCACATGTACTACGGTATACTATTTAGGCTATCTAACGTCGTAATACTTTCGGTGGAATATATTTTCAAAATATACGACAGCGCCCATGATTTTTTTCCGTATAATACCATTTAGTGCATTTCTTTGAATTTATCGTGCAATAACAAAGCAATAACACACAAATACTTTATCTTTGTTTGGATATGTAGATTTTCTTTTGTTCAGTTCACTCGAATGTCATCTGAAGTGCACATGAAACGCGCGATTTCATTGGATGAATTAGTTGATCTTCTCATGAATATTGATTAGATGAAAGGTCGATCTGACGTGACCTCAAAGGTAATGTGGTCAGATCCAATAGCGGAGAGTATCAAAGCGTAATAAGGATATGATTTTAAGGAGATTGCATAGATATTATTTAACTGCTGGGATCGATTATAGCGAAATACGTCATGCTATGGTAGTCGTGTGGTTCTTTTCACGAGCGCATGAAAGTGAGTGAAGAAAACACGCCTACCATCAAGTGAAGTATTTACCTAATATCGATCCCAGCAGTTTAATAACATATTTATTACATTTTAAATCAGTGTATATATGATGTAATTGAAATTTTTCGCTTTATTGAACGTTATCGGCGTTACTTTACTGACGTCATGACTCAACGTCACTGAACTAGTTATTTTTGTGATCCGAGTTAGTTATTAATATTGAGCGATTATGAATATCTGAGAAATTCCAATCTTTCACCCATAAAAATGTAATACATATTAATATTATGTCCCTAAAGCGACGGACATATAAAATCAGTCCTATTGACATAATGGATATATTTATATACTGTAATACTATTTAAAACTATAGGCACTAGATATTTAAATACACATGATATAGAGTATTTTAATAAAAATATTTAATTAAACATCAACTTACCATTAAGTAGTTCAAATACAATTTTAATATTGAATATTTCAAACGTCGTGGAAGATAAGGTTTAAGTGATTGTGAAATGCTCGCGACTGTTAATATTTAAGAGAGGAATATTGTCTGGGCAACGAATCTCCCGCTGGCTTACTACTCAGAAAATAGTGTATGAACATAAAAACAATAAAATGAAATTGGCAATCGGAGTAAGGACTTAGTCGGAGAGAAAGCAAGAGGTTTATTGCAAGGCATAATTGATCATTTGTACATATAAACTTCTGTCAATGATTCAAGTGCTTTTATTATTACTTTTGCGTTCTTGTTTGTCTGTTTGCGTGTTTGTTTCTGTGTTTTCTGGTTGACTGTCCACTTTCCCTGTCCGATCGTTTTATATTTCTTCCTATTACGAACAGTTTATACCGACGCCAGTCTCAGAACATGCAAGTGGGTGTCTGTCTATAAATAACCCTATATGTATGCGTTCTCGCATTTGCTGGCGTAAAGTTGTGTCTTGATTCTGCCCTCACCGCAGGTAAAATCGAACAGGACAAATAGCATTCAAGGACGACAGGTAAGATTGCTACCAATTTTACTGGTCGGTGTTTATCTTTGGACCTTACCAACTATAAAATGTGACCATATATTTAAGTTGGTATTTAAACAGAAGGAAACAACCAGTGCCAAAACATTCCAATCAATTTACTTTATTAGCTGACCTGAGCACGAAGTTCTCAAGGGTGAGCTATTGTGTCCGTTGTCTGTCGTCAACATTGAACCTGTTTACACTATATAGGCCACATTACTTGAGCTATCTTAATCAAACACAAAGATTATATATGGCATAAGACCTCGGGGAAGTTCGATATTGAGCCAGATCGGACCAGTAACACCAGAGTTATGGCCTCAGGGGCCATTAACAAAATATGCAGTTTTTAATCTTGTTTACACGATAGAGGTCACATTTTTTTAGCAATCTTAACCAACCTTACATAGGTTGTATAAGACAATCAGATATCTGAAGAGTTCGATAATGGACCAGATCGGACCAGTTACACCCGAATTATGGCCCATGAAATAGCAAAATATGAGTTTTATATAATTACACAGAATAAAATCAGAAATATCCCAAATCCCAAAAAGCCGTCTGCTTCAAAGTTTATCATTGTCAAAATATGGCAGAATTACTAGATGTCATCTCTCAGCAAACCATTTAAGACATGGTACACGAGTCTGAGTATGAGGAGCTGCCAAACACACTCCATCCCGCCCAGCTACACTCATCAGTGAGGTTTGCGCTTGTAAATACAAACAATGTGATGGATTTTATTTCTGGCCAGGCAAATGAATACACATTCAAAAAGACAGAGCGTGACATGACAGTTACATATTTTCAAGATTAAATAGTTAACGCACTCGTTTGTTTATGCGGACGTATTTTCACTCGGGATAGAAATCCCGTATTGAAAAACTCATGGTAATTAAACTCTCTCTATATATATATTTTTTAATGATTTTTTTTCAACTTTTTAAACGCCGTGTTGGATTTGACGAAGCTACCCCTCGTAAACGCTTTGTTGGATTTCGACGAAACTTGGCAGGAAGCATCGGTAAGATGTCTAGTTGTGCATATCGCGCTATTGGTCCGGTTCGCTGATTTTTGACGGAGTTATGGCCATTTGGCATTTTTACTTTAAATTTCTTGTCTGCGCTACACCTCCTTAACGCCTTGTTGAATTTCTACGAAATTTGGCTTGATGCATCAGTATGATGTCTAGTTATGCAAATCGCTGTATATCAATGCACTCTTGGACAAGTTCGAAAACCGGCTAGATCAAAGTAAGTAACGACAGAGTTATGCCAACAATTATTGAAAATGCTATATTGTATTTTCCTTTGTTAAATCTGTAGCTACTTCATTACCAGATTTGTTTAGAATGTTAATATCAATAAAATCGTAAACAAAGTTGCCTGATTCAAATCCAGTATCCACCCATATACACCCCACCCATTATTTTATTGGATTTTTTATTATTATTATTTTTTCTTTTTTTCTTTTTTTATTATTGTTTTGTTTATTATTATTATTATTATTATTTTTTTTATAATTATTACTCCCCCCCCCCCCCCCCCCCCCCCCCCCCCCCAAATACAATACTAAAGATCGATTATTCAATCTTTATGAAACTTACTTAAAAGTCAGAGGTGAAATGAGTCTTTGTTTCTTTATATGCAATGTTTGCAATTGAAAGCGGTGTTACGGGGGTATTAATCACTTTAGTGATATTTCTAGTTCATCTTTTTAAAAAGACAGAGGCCACTGTTCTTATATAAGCAATCTTAACCAAACTTGCGCAGATTTTATATGACCATAAGATTTCGGAGAAGTTCGACAATGGGCCAATACTCAGGTGAGCACTATAGGACTATCATGGCCTTCTTGTTTTTGTTCTTACCAGCGTTTCAATAAAAACTGCCCTGATTTATGCTTAACAAGAACGGTACACCTACACGGTTTGTTATAAAAATGCTACGTATATATTTGGATGTTGTGCACTTTTACCGTATATAATTGGATGTTATGCGCTTTTAATGATTGTGATCGTTCAACCCTTGGGGTGACATCATATAACCATATTCAGGAATTTAACAGACTTTCATTTTACAACGTTACACGGGTGCCAGAATACGATGATTCGTAGGTTAAAGACAAAGTATTTTAGGCAAAGTGGAAGCAGTTTCATAGATCCGAAATATCCATCTTTTCAGTAATAGTTTTAACACAGCGTTCTTGTTTGTGACGTCTCACTCTTTACACTTTTACTTTAAAATGTATGACATAATTTATGTCATATTTCATGAACGTTCGAATATTGTTCGAATTGTTCGAAAATTAGTGTTAGATTAAACGTATTTGTTTTACATATATTGCGAAACAAGTTCTTTCCACTTATATTAATCACTCTCGATGGCTTCCTAAGTAGAACTAGTACTAAGTAATGTGGATTAATTATCTTGCTCAAGTATAAATACCATATCCGAGGCGAGGATCGAACCCATGACCTCTCGATCTGGATTTCGACGCTGTACCATTGGACCACGAATTCTATATATATACCCTTTTTGTGACTATTTGATATAACGCATAATATTTTGAACATTTTCAAGAAATACAATACTAAAGATCTGGCAGATATACGTGTTTTCAACGTTCGTGTAACTATGTTATGAGCAAAATAATTGAGTCTCCCGCCCAGAAAATATTTACAATATACAAAGATGCAGTAAAATTAAGCCTCTCGCCCAGCAGCCATTAAATGTGTTTCATTGCCGTGTGAAAACTGATTGAAGTGTGCCAACTAACGACCAAATACCACGTGAAACTTGTGAACCTATTACTTATTATTCGAAACATGTGTCAGTGTTAGTCTGTTTCATTGTGATTAACTTCTCTAGCGAAAGTTTTTTGAATAAGAGCAATAAACTTGTCTTTGATAAGGTGATGTGGTAAGGTTATATATAGTGTTAAGAAGTCATAAGTGCTTATAGATGAAACTTGACGTTTATTGCAAATTTTGTCAAGAACGTGTCCTGAATATTTATAAGACCAAAATGAATTCCAGATTTTTCATCAGTTTAAGCACAATATTGTTTAACGGCAGTAAGACAAGACGTTAAAAGTTAGGAGATGTTTGTGGTGGTGCAGGGGCTAGAATTCGAAATAAAGCGGACCATATACGGATTTTTATGTAATTTAGGAAACCAGTACATAGTTGGCAGTTTGTTCTGCTTTTCGTCTACCCCAGCCTTGAAAGTAGTGCACAGAGTGATAATTGCGGAAACAACTTCATCCACAGTAGATTAAACTGGAGTATACGAACTAGTGTTACCGAGATCCAGAGATGAAGCATTGACGTAATGTAGGCGTCAAACAATAATTACATTATTACCTGCTTTATCAGCAGGAATTAAAAAAAATATTTTTTTTGAAACCGAGTCTACTTTTATCTCTTGTTTGTGTTTGTTACTTCCAAAGGATCCCTTTTCAGTATTTATTGACTTTCATACTAGTGTTTGTTTAGTGCTTCTCGGTAGCCGTAAAAAGTCGCCCCGACTACAAAACGGTAGTATTATTACTTACTGGTCCTTTGGGATCATCAATCCCAATCTATGTGGCTTTAAAGCAGAATATCGTTTAAGCAGATGCTAGGAGGCATGAATGTTACGTTCATGCGTTTAGCTCTGCTTCTCAGAAGAACAACCAAAGCTTGGCTCATATTTGAATAAGGGTACAAAGGTAAGGTATTTCGTAGCCTCTTATGTGGCCCAACATGTGAAAGGCTGATCCCATAACTCTCCTTCTTTCACCGCATGAACATTCCCTGAATTGGATCAGGTATCCATTCACTGCTGGGTGATTGAGAGTTTTTAATCATTTCCCCCCACCGAGGCTCGAATACTCGAATACTCGAATACTCGACCGTCAGCTGCTCCGCAGTAGAATGCTGTAGCAGCTCGACCACGGCGGCTCTGTTTATATTGGTAAGTACAGTGCAAAGCTATGTATTAGATAAACAAATGCCATTACATTTAATTTTACTGGTCATTTACTTGTCAATTGTATGTTAATTGTGGTGTTATCGCCGTTTTATTTTATCAAAATCCTTGTTATTTCAGCACCAAATTATCTAAATATTACTCGTAGCTCAACAGTGTCAGTTTTATAATAGTTGGTTTTTCATAGTAGCGTAGTATGGTGTTTGCTAATGCTATGAGGTATAGTTTATATGGGGAAGAGCAGGACAGGGAATGGCAGGGCGGGGCAGGGCAGGGCGGACAGGCAAGTAAGTAGATTTGTACTGGTTTAGAACGTTCACTAGGCTAAAATGGCTCTGAGGAAACAAATACAAAGAATATATATTACACACGCAAACAGACAAACAAGAAGGCAAAAGCAATAATAAATGCAAACGACATCACAAACACAAAAGGGTTGACAATAGGGCTACCGCCTTGGAACGGTCAGTGGCGAAATAGGCCACTGGGGGGAGGGGGGGTTAAACCGGTTCTAGGCTGCACCAAACCTCACACTTACCCTACTGTCATCCCATTAAAACAGGACAGTGTAAATAAAGAAATCCCCGCCATGATCTAATCTCTAACTCTAATTCATAGCTTGATGTCCTGTTGGAAACAACTGCTGGTCAACGGTATAATTTGTTCGACAGTTTAACCATTACATCATAACATACAGCAGAGTTCACAACAGTGTGGACATTTTACAAACGATCTTCATACATTGATCTCGTAACAGATATTTTCTTAAACAGATACATTTTCAGAAAACGTTCTTTAATAGAGATAGGCTTGATATAACACGTACATAATTCTAACAGTTTCTTTTATCTTCAGTTCGTTTATACGTATTAACACCAAAACACCATGATATGGTCATGTCTGTTTGGCTGTGATGAAGGTCAGTGTTGTATATGTATATGTAAATGCAATGTCGATTAAATCAAATAAGCTGGTTCACATAAAACCGGTTAATATACAATCATATCAGCTGGTACAAATTCTAGTCAACCACCAACACTATGTATACCGCCCATACACATGTCGGTTATTTAAACCTGAGTGATCACATAAGTCGGATTAAATGTATAAGGTATGAAAGAAATATAAAAAGATCAGACGGGGAAAGTAGCATACAAGGAGGACAGTCAACCACAAAACACAGAAACAAACACCCAGACAGACAAACAAGAAGGCAAAAGCAATGAAGTTATCTCAGTCATAGAAAAAAATAGAACAAGGTAAATAGCTAGCAATATCGGACTAGAAACAGAAAAGTTATTTCAATTTGATTTATTGAACATTTTTATATTTTGGCCCACTTTATTATAATAACGAAGGTAGACAATGGAATGTCAAGAGGCCCTTTAATGCCTCATGTACTGATATAATAATAGGGTTAGAGTAAGGTTTGATGCACCCAAGCACATGGTTCATGCAACGGCTTATTTGCGATTGGCTTTTCTGGCGGTAGCCCTATTGTCAACCCTTCTTTTATTTGCGATGTCATACGCATTGCCTCTTCATTATCCTTGTAATTTCTGTTTCGATGCTTGGTTTTGGTTAACTTTGGTCCTTAAATGTCGCATTTCCTGTACGGCTTTCATATATACTTTAGTAAACTCGCTGACCATCATAAACAAATTGTCCAACTATTGCAATGTTATTGCTATTGCAATATGTATTGTGATTCAGAATAAACGGCTCTGCTATATTGTTTATCCAAAGTATCATTTTATTGTTTATATGTGGAATGATTATGTCATAAAACTGCAGATGCAAGGATACTAATAGAAAGATTCTGTAATTTCCCTAAGATGCGCCTCGATACAAGACATTCGACAGGCATGATCAGTTATGTTATTGTCGGGTGAACGCAATCATATTGCAATACTTGTCTCCTGCATGTTGGAAAAACAGTGCACTATTACATGTAAATGCTACCAGAAACGATCATTTTCTGCAAGTATTTCTTAATTATGACACAATATAGATATGTGTCTGTCATATATGCTAATGGATTAACATGCACTGAGAACAAGTAAAAAACACAATAACGTATGCAGAACTGAACTCTGCAAATGCAGCGTTTTCTTCGACGGAAAATGAGAAAACTGTTCCTATAGAAACCACATTACTCAAACGCAATGACACCTTAGGTCCGCAATGCGCCACAAACTTCACAACATAGCGAGTGGTTGAGACATGGTTACCGACTCGGACAGGTCAGTAGTCAATACGGTTATAAAGTCTACCCAAATCCTAAAAGGACGGTAGCGTTTTGTGTTTGTCATCATTCTTTTTTTGTTGTAAGCTTAATGGTTTATTTTCTTGTTGATCTGGCTTTTGCCAAGTCATTGAGTTCTTGATCTGTGACAAGGATTTTGTTTCTGTTATCTTCGTGTGATCGTCTTTATAATTCTATTGCAAGTTGTTAGAGGATACATGTTATCGGGGATTTCTTTAATACAATGTCCCGTAAAATTGGAATGACAATAGGGTAAGAGTGAGTTTGATGATCCTAGAACCAGGTGTAAACCCCCCAGAGACTATTTTGCCGTTACAAGGCGGTCCCCTATTGCCAACGTGTTTATGTTTTTGGTGACACAAATCTTTCTTCTCTATTCCTTGTAATAGTTTTCGTTTTGAATCCTTTTCGTGGTTAACTGCATTCTGTTGTGAAATCTCCCATATTTGTTCGACTGTTACCCTAGTTTTATTCTCTTACTTACTTTGAATATAAAGGTTAAACTCCACTTTAGTCCCGCACTATGTAGCTTTATCTTCATTTTATATCCAGGAACATACAACCAGACCGATTTTGCAGAGTAACATTAATGATTTAGAAATATTGAGAACTATATTTTCATTAGAATCAGTTTTTTTAAAGTCAAGACAATTTCAGTCCCTGATACTTTTAAATATTTGAAATGATAGTTTAGGAGATTTTGCATTTCTCTTTTTAATGTTTAAATAAGTTCCGTTGTAAAGTGATTATTGAAAAACCATACATATACTAGTATCCTATCTAATCCGTTGGTAACACGTTCATGCAGACAAAAGGTGACTACTAAGATCAAACCATCACTCCAAGGAAATAAAACTCATTACTCTTCGGTGTTGGACTTAAAAAACAACAACAGCAATTGCAAGACATAATGACAAGTGCAGATGTGTATGACATATTGGCCATACTGCATGATGTAATAATTTGAATACAGTAGCACACGATAGACTGACATAATAATTTGAAAGATATGCAAGCAAAGTTAATAAATGTAGATACAAAATGTAGCATTCACAGAACTTTATCTTCCAACGACATGCATTCGAACCAAACCACACGTAAACATAGAGGCAAAGTATGCGACACAATACAAATACAAAGTGTAAAATAGAACAGGGGTTCCGCCTTGGAACGGTCAGAGACAAAATGGTCGCTAGTAAATTGGGAAATATGGCACCAGCAGTTGTACGAGTTAACTTATATATTACTTATTTTGAAATGAACATCCACTGGCTACCATGAATCACACATCGAGTAATATTCACAACTCTATCACCCTATTTTAAACAAACAATCATTGGCTCTAGCATTGTCGTTTAACGTACTTCAAGGATATAATAAAGAATAATAACACATTATGTTATCAGTCCTATCTTGTTTTATTGTACAACCTCGTATTGTCTTGCAAATTGAATTCTCGTGATAATGTATCATTTTGTACTTTTCCGAAAATTGTCTGAAAAAAGAGAGCAGTAAAATGCGATCATGAATACTTGATAAACCTATTTACCAACGCAAATGTCCATGTATAAATTGCGAATAATCAATTTAGATTTTTAGAAATTTAGAATAAAAATATATGAAAAGTAACGCCACGTTATAGTACAAATTGACATTCACACACTAGCGTTGGTTTAGTACTGGTTGGTGGTTGTAAAAAGTCACCCCGACAACAAATCAGTAGTGTTATTACTTGTCCGTTGGGATCATCAATCCCAATCTATGTGGCTTTAAAGCAGAATATCGCTTAAGGTGATGATTGGGGCGGATAAAGGTTGCGTCTAATATTACCTCTCATGAACTCAATAACACGGATTCTGCTACTTGTCTGTATCCTTTGTGTTTTTTGCTTTAAAGGATCCTTTTTTTCAGTATTTATACATTACTTCACTTTGCTTTTTCAGAAATGCAAGAATGATTTATTTTTCTGTGCACTCGTAGGTGTAGTAACATATACTAATAATCAGTATGCAAATACGGTAAAGCAACACTAAATTTGGCGATCGTTTAATCTGAGACTGATGTTTAAAGGCAGAATACGCTTATTAAAACATAAAATGAAACAGCTGACGAAGAATTCGGAAGCACCATTTTATATAATTACGAGATCCAATCAATTTGCCAAATAATAAAGTTTCAATACGTCATGCGGAAACTTGTAAGTCATGTAGTCTAAACCAGGTGTATTTATAGCACAATTATTACGTTTTTACGAAGGATTAAAATATCACATAGCTTCTTACCGGAGGTTATGTTTCCAATTAATGATTTTAATTAACTCTTCTGGACATCCGTGATTTTATGCAGAGACTTAAGCTTATTTTTCTAGAAAAACTTACAGTTTTAAGATTCATTTCATGATATATGTTATATTAATTAGTATATTGTGGTGTTAGCTGGACACAAAATCTGCATCATCTCCGTTAAGGTTAAAACACATGGTGTTGCTTTAAAATGACGAGCAATGAAATCAGTCCGATCGACTTGGCGGGAATTTCTTTATTTACCCTGTCCTGTTTTAATAGGATGAAAGTAGGGTAAGTGTGAGGTTTGGTGCACCCTAGAACCGGTTTAAACCCCCAGTGTCCTTTGTTGCCACTGACCGTTCCAAGGCGGTAGCCCTATTGTCAACCCTTTTGTGTTTGTGATGTCGTTTGCATTTTTTATTACTTTTGCCTTCTTCGTGTTTGTTTTTGTGTTTTGTGGTTGACTGTCGTCCTTTAATGCTGCTTTCCCTGTCCGATATTTGTATCTTTCTTGATTGAATATGATTATAACAACGATGTTAATATAGAAACCAGATAGTTGAACATATACGAAGGAGGATGTCTAAAGCCAATTAACCCAATCAATGCAGCAGATAAGGGGCGACTTTTGTTTATTAGCAATAAGTAAATACATTCCATCCTATTGAGTTTCCCTCACCATTGCATCAAGGTAATAATATTCGAGTACTACCGACATATGTCTATAATTATATTAAATACCAATACTGCCATAGGACAAAGAGAACTTCAAAGGGCACGATCTGGATTATGCGCATTAAAATTAATCTTATAGGGAAAACAGATAATTCATACTGGAAGTGTAGATTGTTTTTCTGTTCATATACAGCTTACACATCCAATTTATTGAGCAAGATGTATATGTTTGTTTCTGCCATAGATCACATGATACGTGTATAACACCACAATAACGATCTTCAGATAATAGACGGAAATATGAATCGTTAGGTTTTCAAAAATTGAGTTGTCGCTGCTCACTTCAATGATGAATTAAAAACCTTTGGGAACTATGAACTTTTTAATTATTGAACTTAAACACTATTTTAGATTAATTAAAACATCATCTTAACATTAAAGAATGTTGCTTAAAAGAAACCCGTTTTTCAGTAGTTATTACTATCAAGAAGATCAAATAAATAATGAATGTTAAAAACGTTGCGAAAGGTAAGGTTTAAGGGATTTTCAAATGCTCACGACCGTTAATAAGAAAAACGAATACTGCCCGGATAACGAGTCTCCCGCTGGCTCACTACTCAGAAAATAGCGTACGAACATAAAAACATTTAAATAACATTGGCATCAGTGTTGTTGGATGGCTGCGTCCAGTGAATGCTAAACGACCTGCTCGACTGTTGCATCCATTTTTGAGTCGCCATGCCAGAGGCGACTCACTGTTGTCACAAAACTCAGTAGCTGAATCTTTGCAATACGATTGGCCATTTTGCCTCATTAAATATTAACCGAAGTCCTCCAGCGTGATAGTGCACAGAAGTAGTCCGTGACTATGTATTATTGTGAATGGTTTATCGTGTTCACGTCCGATCTCCGCTGCGACGCCATATCTTGCTTCGTTCTTACAGGATTTTCACCAGAATGTTCCTTATATGCATCTAACCTCATGATTTCGGATCACTGTTACCTACTTTGGCTCTCTGCTACGACATGCATATCTCGCGTCTTTCGTGCTGGATTTGTATCAACCTTCACCTACTTTTGAAGACATATAGGTCACGCCTGATCTCCGCTACGGCTTGCGTATCTCGTTTCTGTCTTGCAGGATTTCAAAATATTTCACCAGTATGTTTCTAATATACATCTGACATCAGGTGCACACTTTTGGGTCGCTGTGACCTACTTTGGCAGAAATATAGGTCGCTTCCTTCTCGTAGGATTTTTGCCAAAATTCACCTCAATGTTCCTGATATGCATCTTACGTCATCTGCAAGATTTCGGGTCACTGTTACCTACTTTGGCTG